>CM057339.1:432879906-433082483 GCA_030015575.1 Agapanthus africanus
GTCCGCTGCTACAGTGCTGACGGAGCGGACCTGCAGAAAAGCTGGGGCACAACGGGGGTGAGTTGCCAGCTCGTGAGTAATAAATAACATCTACAAGGCTATCGCATGCATGCACACAAGTATTCTAGCATCTCTAAAACAGGTATGGCTATATGTACTAGCCGGTATGTATGCAACATCAGTGTACTAGCAGGTATGTATGCCACATGGATGTACTAGCATGTATGTATGCCATATGAATCAACTCAAGATCTCAACATGTAAGTATAAGAACTATTCTTTCTTTGATTTTGAAACTCTTTTTAAATATCAGCGTAATATCCATAGAATCAACAAAATCCGTGTCCAGCAACGACACCTCAAAACTGTCTCAATCTCATATATCCATGTCATAGTATCTCTGGCCTCAGCCGTCCGGCTGACCCATCTCAAATATCAATATCTCATCATCTCACGGCCACGGTCGGTATCCTCTAGATATCCGCCGTGCCAAATGAAGTCACCGGTAGGTAATCCGTCCCCTGCCAGGCTCAACGCCATCTCCTGCGATCTTCTTGTCCCGGGGTACCTTACCGGGCCCACCATGTACCCGAGACGGTTCATCCACCTCCTCGAAACGGGTCTCGAAAACCACAGCAAAACTCATGGTGGACGACACTTTACATCACTAGAAAACCGCAACTTTTATATTTTAAAAGATTATAAGTTTGAAATCTTGCGGCTTTCCCCCGAAATCCAGAAATATCATAAAGTCTCAAGAAATCATTATGGGTGCATATGTCAATGATAATGAATGCATATGGTATCAATGTTCAGGTTGCAATGTATGATTTATCACTAGGCATGAACAAATGATATAATGATGTATATGCACGAGAATAGCAATTCTATGATTTCATTTTAAAGATTTATTGCAATAGCACAGGTCTAAGCACCAATTATTAACATGTTTCAGATTATAAGTTATCTAGTGTCGTGACATGGCAATTACCAGGGGATGTGTGTATACATGAATAGTGCTCGTGCTGCATATAAAAACCCTGGTAATGGTGCATGTGTCCTACAGAATCAGTTCGCACATGTAGGTACAGTATATAGATCCTGATTGTAGCAAATATCAGGCAAGTATATGATTTCTAATGTCATAAGCAGTTTTTTAGTTTACTAAATCTATCGGGCGACTTGCGCCATCCAAACGATCGTCCCCCGTAGATGTTAAATCTACTCACCCGTGATCCCGCGCTAGGTGTGTCCGACCACCTGCTTTCCCATCTCCGCTGCGCTCGAAGTCTCCGCCGGCGAACATAGAATTTACAAAGGTCACACACATAAGGAAAATCCTGCAAAAACGCGATATATCGCTAAAAAGGAATACGCGTGCGTGAAACTAAACGCGCGTGCACACGATGCGTCGCGACGCGCGCGAACTCACCATAACCAACCTCGACGCGCTGTGTTGCGCAACGCGCCACAGAACCATGCGGATCACGCGCGTGTCGCACAAGTCTTAAAAACGTCGATAACACGTTTAAATCTCCAGATTTTGCCTCTGGGCCAAACTTAAAAAGTTACAGATACCAACAACCCTAGCTACCCAGCAGAACCCCATAGCCAAAAACCCAACACCCCACCCCCTACTCTGGCCGCAATTTGCGGCCAGAATGAATAAACCGGCGGCCAAGAGTGGGAGGTGGGTCCCCGTGTTTTGTGTGTGTGTCACTGCTAAGCTCACCATGCTACAGTTTTCCCAATTTTATTCTGAGAGGTTCGGGTTAACAGCAGATCTTACAGAGGGTTAAAAGTCGCTAAAATGGCTAAATTACGCCAAGTCGGACAAATCGGATATTTTTATGAAAGTCTGGGAAATTTCCTAAGTTACTGGCCTTAAACACACTTATACAAGCTACATCATCAGTAAGAACTAACACTTAGCCAAGTCTCACAAAAAACACCTAAATCTAGCACTAGACCTCAATATAACCACTAATCTACACTAACTAACAACACTTAAGTTAACAAGCAAGGAAATCAAGTTTTAGAGATATACCTCTAGAGAATCCAAGGACAAAGGAGAAGAGAAGAAGAAAAGAAGATGACGTTGTTGCTGCTGCTAAGTTGCTGATGCTGCTGCCACTGCTGATGTTGCTGATGATGTTGGTGCGGTGTTGTTGGTGTTGTTGTGGCGTTGTTTCAGGTGCAGATGCTGATGGATTTGTGTTGTGGTTGTGTTGGTGTTGTATTGTTGTGTGAGTGATGTATATGGAGTTGGGGTTGCTGATGAGGCTGTTGTTGCAGGTGTTGTTGCAATGATGCTAGGGGCTGGTGTGGCTGATGTTAAAGATGGTGCTGCTGCTATTTTTATGGTGTTTTTCTGGCTGTTTCAGCTGCTACTGCTGTTGTATGAAGTTTGGGGCTGAATTGGGCTGATATTGGCTGATGTGTGTGCTGAAATTGGGCTGATGTGTGTGCTGAAATTGGGCTGCTGATGTTGGTTTGGTGTTGATGTTATGTGAAAGAGAGTGTGAGAGAGATGTGTAAAAGTTTTGAAAAGAGGTGGAGGGTGACATAACCATAGCCACCATTCTCTCTCTCTTATTAAATGCTTGCATGACCCCCATCATAATCTCTCTTTCACCTCAACACAAGTCAACCTTAAACCCTAATCACCCTTAATTAAAACTAATCATCTCATAATTAACCCAATTAGCTTAACCAAGTGTGTTAGGCCATCATGGTTGCCTAAACATGGTTAACCCACAAGCTCACCTAAACATGGAAACCCTAGACTTAAACCACATTAACATGCACAAGTGTGTGCAGTCGAGATAAAATTCTAATAAAATGTCCGTAAAACCAGATAAATTATCAGGAACCCATTTTGGTAAACTTTTTACTCAAAAATCCCACACTAACACACAATTACCACTAAACATAAACTCAGGTGTTGCACCAAGGACAAGGGAAAGAAGAAGAAGAATCCCATCAAGCCGAGAGGAGGTGTAAAAAACGCACCGGGAAAGGACAGGATAGGGGCTGCAGCGACAGGAAGAGGGGAATGCTTCCACTGCCACCAGACTAGGCACTGGAAGAGAAATTGCGTTGGATACCTGGCCGGCCTCAAGAAGAAGAAGCATGCTGATGCTTCCACTTCAGGTGTGTTTGTAACGGAAAACTGTTTTTCAGTTAACTCTGCTTCCTGGGTATTAGATACCGGGTCAGGATCTCACATCTGCAATTGTGTGCAGGGACTGAGAAATAGCAGGTTTTTGAAGAAAGGTGATCACACTCTCCGAGTTGGGAATGGTTCCTCTGTACATGCTATAGCAGCGGGAGAGTATCACCTTGGTTTGCCCTCGGGTTGTATATTGGTTTTGAACCCATGTTATTTTGTACCTTCGATGTTATGTAATATTATATCAATATCGTTGTTGGACAATGAAGGATATAATTTTGAATTACAATATAATATTATGAACATTAACCTTAATCAAGAGTTGATTGGGTCCGGTACATTAAATAACGGGATATACGTCCTAAATAAACATACAGTTTTCAATATACAACATACAAACAAAAGGAAGATTTCAGACATAAATGAAGCTTTCATTTGGCATTGTAGACTTGGTCATATTAATGAAATAAGATTAACCAAGCTACATAAAGATGGATATTTAAACTCTTTTGAATATAAATCTTATGCGACTTTCTAGTCTTGTATCAAAGGTAAAATGACTAAAACTCCGTTTAGTGGACACGGAGAGAAAGCTACTGAGCTCTTAGGCCTCATACATAGTGATGTATGTGAATCAATGTCTACACATGCGAGAGGTGGTTTTTCGTACTTCATAACTTTTACTGATGATTTCTCGAGATTCGGACACGTGTTCTTGTTGAAACATAAGTCCGAAGCCTTCGAAAAGTTTAAGGAGTATAAATCTGAAGTAGAAAAACAAACAAACTTGAGTATCAAGAAACTTCGACCGGATCGAGGAGGAGAGTATCTAAGCTCAGAGTTTCTAGATTTCTTAAAAGAGAATGAGATTCTCTTTCAGCTCACTCCTCCGCACACACCACAGCACAACGGTGTGTCGGAATGGAGGAATTGTGCCCTATTCGATATGGTACGATCAATGATGAGTGATGCTGAGTTACTACTTTCATTATAGGGGCACACATTGGAGACTGCGATATATCTATTGAATAGGGTTCCGACTAAAACCGTGTCTACCACTCCATATGAGATATGATATGGGAAGAGACCATCTCTTAAACGAGTTAGGATATGGGGTTGTCTGGCTTATGTGAAAAAGCAGAATCCGGACAAACTCGAGACACGATCGGTTTTGTGTAAATTTGTGGGATATCCAACACTCGTATGGATATCTTTTCTACCATAAGGAGGAACAAAGGGTGTTTGTTTCTCAGTATGCCACATTTTTAGAAAATGAATTTTTTACAAATAATACTGTTGGCAATGCGGTAAAACTGGAAGAAATTCCAAAACCACAAACAAATACCGATGATTTGGTTGAACCTGAGTTTTCAATAGAACCTGACGAACTTCAGCCACTCCGTAGATCTAGTAGGACTTCTCGCCCACCCCATAGATACTACGGTTTTCTAATTGATGATGATAGAGAAGATTGTATCATGGATGATGATGATCCTACTAGTTTTCAGCAAGCTATCACGAGTGGTGACTCAGTGAAGTGGCTGGATGCCATGAGATCTGAAATGGAATCCATGCACACCAACAAAGTGTGGACTTTGGAGGTTGCACCTTCTGGAGTAAAACCCATAGCGTGGAAGTGGATCTTTAAGAGAAAGATCGGTGTGGATGGTCAGGTGGAGATCTATAAAGCTAGGCTGGTCGCAAAAGGATTTCGTCAAAGACCAGGCTTGGACTATGATGAAACCTTTTCACCAGTCGCGATGCTTAAATCCATTCGGATCATGCTTGCTATAGATGCTCACTATGACTATGAGATCTGGCAGATGGATATTAAAACGGCATTTCTAAATGGTGATTTAGAAGAATGCGTTTTTATGGATCAGCCAGAAGGCTTCATTAACAGTGGGAGCAGCGGAAAAGCATGCAGGTTGCTTTAATCCATCAATGGATTAAAGCAAGCATCACGGAGTTGGAACATCTGCTTTGATGATACAATCAAAGAGTTTGGTTTTATCAAAAATATAGATAAACCATGTATTTATAAAAAGATTGTAGAGAGTAGTGTTACATTCCTCGTATTGTACGTGGACGACATTCTCTTGATAGGAAATGATATTCCTATGCTACAATCGGTCAAACTATTCTTATCGCAGAGGTTCTCCATGAAAGACCTGGGTGATGCCTCGTACATTCTTGGAATTAAGATCTATAGAGATAGATCAAAGAAATTATTAGGATTTTCCCAATCGAGATACATAGACACCATACTAAAGAGGTTTAGTATGGAAGATTCCAAGCGAGGTAATGTACCCGCTTGTCACGGAATCACCCTCTCCAAAGAGATGTCTCCGAAGACTGATGAGGAGAGGGCTCGCATGAGTATTATACCCTACGCTTCGGCGGTAGAATCTATAATGTATGCGATATTGTGTACTCGCCCAGATGTAGCTTATGCACTGAGTGCAGTAAGCAGGTATCAATCCAATCCAGGGGAGAAACACTGGACTGCTGTGAAGAACATTCCGAAGTACTTGCGAAGGACTAAAGAAATGTTCTTGGTGTATGGTAACGGAGATCTCCAAATGGAGGGGTTTACCGACTCCAGCTTCCAGAGCGACAAGGATGATAGTAAGTCCATCTTAGGGTTTGTATTTATTCTAAATGGAGGGGCGGTATGTTAAAAGAGTTCTAAGCAAGATATCGTCGCCAACTCCATGATGGAAGCTGGGTATATTGCTGCTAATGATGCCGAAAAAGAGCCAGTCTGGATGAGGAAGTTCATTTCTGAACTTCAGGTAGTTCCATCCATTGCAAATCCAATACCTCTGTATTGCGATAACAATGGAGACGTGGCTTTGGCAAAGGAACCGCGGCCCCATCAGAAATCCAGACATATCTTGAGGCGGTATCACCTCATCAGGGAGATAGTGGATCGCCAGGACATCAAGGTACGGATAGTAGACACGAAAGACAACACAGTAGATCCATTCGCCAAGGTCATCCATCAAGTCTAGTTTGAGAAACTGTTCGAGATGTTGGGCATGCGGTACACCGGCAACCGGTTCTAGTGTAGACAGTGGGTACTTATTGCATCAACTACACGCCTTAGTGCAAATGGGAGATTATTATATATGTATGCCCTAGAGGCATGTATTGTGTAGGATGCTAGGCATGTATATGTACAGAAATAATCTTTGCTCGAAATGATAGTATGCTATCTGGTTTATCTTCATCTTAACGAGTGATGTGTTGTATTTCATATCTTTATATACATGTTGATGAAGCTCTTAGGATTATGCTTGACTGCCAGGATTGTGATGTAGATCATACTAGTGGGGTCTGGGCAGTCTATAAGCATATCTTTTAATGGTTCCTAGTCGAGGGTATATCGAGACAAGGCATCGATATTACCAGGTAGACTAGTGTGTGTTAGTTATGTATATGCCCTAGAGGCCATTATTGTACATATGATGTATATTGTAGTGGACGATTGGATATATATAGAGAGGACTTTCTTGCTCGACATGATAGTGTGCTATCTGGTTTCACTTTGTCTAAACATGTTGACTTGTATTGGTTTACCGCCTTGCTCACATGTTGATAAAGCCCTTAGGATATGTACTTGACTACTAGGACTATGATGCAGATCATACTAGTGAGGCCAGGGTAGTCCACGAGTACATCCTATAATTGTTCCTAGTCGAGAGTGTATCGAGACAGGGCATCGATACTCCATAGTAGACTAGCGTATACGCATCTTGATCCATATGATGGGCGATGGATGATCCCACATCCATTGGTGTTTGACATCAAAGATGGTATACGGGTGCTCAGTGGAGACTGGGTACACTGAACGGACTTGCCGAGAACTCCTAGATGGTATTATACCTATCGTCGGATAGCAGTTCTCTGGTGACACTGGTACAGGTTAGTCTGTAGACCCGATATCATCATAGAGTCTTGTGTGATTCCCACTGTGCTTTGATTTCCACCTTACCACGTTCATGAGAACGTGCAAAACGGTGGCTTTTGGGTACAGTCCCGAATCACATGGAGGCAATGTGCGATAGGAGGGGTTTCGTCTCTCCCGGTATTGGGGGTTGATGTTGCGCTGTGTTCGATTGGCTATAACTGGAAGTCCCTGGTCAGGGATGATATGGAGATCTACTGGTTAGTGTTATCAGTAGTTTCTCGACCCGTTATGAGCCTCACATCGACACGACTTATCGGTTACTAGGGTCTGACATTTACCACCCCTAGACTAGATATGCGACATATCAAACGAAGAGACCGAACTGTACGGTAGTGTTACTGATTGGATTCACAAGAGTGTGTGCAAGCTTCCGTGTTGATCTTCTGATCGCTCAATACCCGGGTGGCTGTTACGTTTAGCTGACCACTTGCAGCTTGTGGGTGTTTGATATGATCATCACCTACTGCCGGCGTATTGACGAGTCTTTATAGTCATACACAAAGGTTTCCTGGCTCAGGCGAAACGGAGTAGGAGCACATATGTGATATGTGCGGGACCGAGATTGATACACGTATGTGATACCGTATTCTATTCTCACGATATGTGATATCGGTCGGTTATATGTGATATAGCCGGGTTATCGAATCAAGTGTTGATTCGATAAGTTGATACATATGATATTAGTCAGTTATATGTGATATAGCTGGATTATTAAATCAAGTGTTGATTTAATAATTTAATGTATAATTATATATTTGATATATTAATTTACATTAACTAATATTAGCTCACTTAAGAATTTCTTTTTCTCACTTGATAATACATTAATATATATGTGATATAAGTTAATTGTATTATTTTCTTTTGTTCACAAAATTATATATATGTGATATATAATTGTGACATGCTTGGTTACACATGCAAACTTGGGTGTATGAGAATGTGACCATACTTGTTATTATGGTTGGATTTATATTTATTTGGTAATTCAAAATTGAGTGGATTAAGTCATGGAGAAACTTGTAGATGCTTTGACTAAGTCCACCAATTTTGTCATTGCTAAGATATTTATTAACCTAACCCTAATCACATAGCCATGGTCAATTATCTACATGAGTTGGCCATGACACATATTAACCTGTTACGCCCCGCTTCCCAAAATACGGAATACGAGGGGTAGACAAGGCCAGCCATACTCCTACGGTCAAGGAAATGTCCTGCCGTAGTCACACTTCGGCTTCTAGTTCTTCATGGTAAACAGTAAATGATGCGCAGGTAATGAGAAATGCAGTAACTAAAAGAAACAATGTAAAGACTGACCTGAAATGGAACAAACGAATGTAACTCGGAATGGCGAGTCAAGAAGTCTGTGATACACGTCTAGTTCTGGTCCAGGCTAAATCTTCTCCTCACACTGAGCATGCATACTCAGGTCGTCAGAGCGACACAATAGCAATATAATATGTATAAATTCAAGTGACAGTTCTAACAGTGATAATAGATATGTGAGGCAGTAATTCAATGACAGCATGAATATGAATGTGCAGTAATCAATGCAGCGGAACAGTAGAGCAGTAGAACGATATGTCAATACAGTATATAAGGAATATAAATGCCAGTATCCCTATCAGTCTCTAAGTCTCACTGCACAGGTCAATAAGCCTATCGTCAGTCCAAGTGTGAGAGTCAACCACTCGCGAGTGTCCTCCACCCAAGGGTAGAACCCAAGGGCAAGGGACCACGGGCCCAACATGTAACATGTATATCACGGTGTATATCACATACCCTGTAAATCTCCATATAACTCCCTAAATGTATAAGCCGGCATGGGACTCCCGAGATTCTGTTGAATTCACACTTAAACTACCCCACACCCCGTGGTCTACATCAAACGCTAACCATAACCCTAAATACTAATCGATCCGTGACAAGTCTGTGCGAGAACTGGAGGCAGGACCTCCATCAAGCACGTCCCGACTAATACCTAAGATAAATGGCAGTGTTTGGTGTCTTATCTGTGATACCCGTGCAAGCGCTTCCATAACTGTCCCATACCACTTATAGTCACACGTACACGCATCCCACAGACGTCGACAATGCACTAGAATAATAAGGTCACTGATTGTGCACAAGTACGTATCACTTTCACTTAATCACGGATACACGAATACTGACGTACTTGCCACAATCATCACTAGAATCTAACACTGGGTAAATGCACGATATCCCTAGGTTATCACTACAACGATATGGGTATGATATGATGCGTAAACAGTATATAAGCACGATTAAGGTGTCACAAAAAACAGTATTATATCACTTGCACGATTTATCATGAAATGTACATATATAATTTAGCGAAACGATAAACAGGTAGTAATTAGTATGTTCATTTGTCCATCCATCAAATTTAGTTTCAAGCCAATCAGGTTCCAGGATCAATAGTTATAACCATTTCATTTTAAGCGCTCGCGGCTGGAATTCCGGTTTCAGAATCAGAAGTCCGTTTCGTAACGCATTTTAGTCCCAGTTGGAATCAGATTTTAGCGACGCTACAGTTGGATAAATTCTAGGGTTTTCAGTAAGTTTTTCAACGCAACAGACGGATCTTCGATCGCGTTTGTATGTCAGAAGATATACACTGTTTACTATTAATATGTCAATTCTGATTCTGTTGGGACTGTTATGCGTCCCGATTCTTCTAAATTACAGATTAAATATCAAACGGTAACAAAACAGAATGGAACCAATTGTGTTGTCTAGCTAACAGATTTACCTATAATAAACAGCGGAGTTCCGCAACCTACGAGTTAAGGAAATCCTGTGGTACTCAATACGGAACAGCAAGCAACGACTGGATTCGCTCTGGACTTCAGTCCAGAGTCGCACTCCGATACGAATATCATCACAATTTAAGTACAGGAATATCAGGAAACCAATATAGAGTTAAAGTTCATCGAGTCTTATTCGATTTGAGCCCTCGAACGCACCATTTTAGTGTGTATATGATTTATGGTGAATTTAACGGTTTTCAGGTACAATAAAGTTTCAGTTTTACTAGTAAACTTGGGGGTAGTTGTTTTAGTCATTAACGGTCATATTTTCCAGCGAAACTTGCACAAGGTATTCATCACAGCAAGGGCCAAAGTAATTAATCCAGTTCCGTCAATTTAGAAAAATATTTCCTTTGGGAACACGCGTCGAGCAGGTATGGCATATAATTGGTTAAACTTGTAACTTTAATAATCTATGTATTTTACGATTGTAACTTAAGTAAAATAGCATGTAAGCAAGTAAAATACTTGCCAGGAATTGTCTCGGGGTATCACGGCAGCAACGGTGTCACGAACGCGCGTTGTACGCCGTGTAACGGATTCTCGCGAGCTTGGTTCGAGACACGGGTTTTTGCGTCGGAGTTGTCCGTAGTCGCTGCACGATCACTGGACATTGACGGGTGCTTGATAATCCTCAGCGAGTGTACTGGGGTCGACGACGGTCGACGGCGTCGCTCCGGTAACGTGTGCAGTGTAGTTCACAGTGAGGGGGAAAAATGTTTGAAAATAGGTTTGGTGTGGTTTTGGAGAGAGAGGGAGCAATGGTGGTGTCCAGGTGTGTTGATGCTGATGACGAGGAGGTCGTAGGGGGTCGGCAATGTGATGGGGGTTTGCTGGCGAGGGTGGTGATCGGTGGAGGGCGTGTTAGACAGAGAGAGAGAGAGAGAGAGTACCGAGAAAGAGAGAGAGGAATGAGACAGAGAGAGAGAGAACTGAGAGAGAGTGGCTGTGAGATCAGAGAGAGAGTGAGGAAGAGAGAGAGTGGCAGAGAGAAATCGAGTTAGACAGAGAGAGTGGAGATAGAGACAGAGAGAGTGAGAGGGGAGTGATTTGCAGGGGAGAGAGGGGGAATAGAGACGGAGAGAAAGGGAGAGAAGGAGGTCGGGTGAGGGAAATGAAGGGGAGGGAGGTGCTTGGTCGAGGGAGTTGTTCGTTGGAGACGTGGAGGTGGTCGTCGCCGGTGATGGGTAAGCTTGAAGGGGAGAGACGTAGGAGGGCTCGGTTGGGTGCAGTGGAGAGGAGGAAGAAGGAGAACGAGGGAGAGATGAGGGCGACGGGGTTAGAGAGAGGGGCGCGAGGGGGGTAACGTCGCGCAACGTGGGCACGAGCGCGGGCAGAGGCGTCGGCGACGGGAAACGCGCGCGAAAAAAAGGAACAAGCCGTTGGTGGAAGATGAATGGGTAGTGGGCCGGGTCGGGTAGGCGCGCGGGTGAGGGGAGAGTGGGCTGGGCCTGCAAGCGAATATAAATTAAAAGGGAAAAGGAAGACACGGGCCGGGCCAGGTTTAGTAAGAAAGTTGATTTAAATTGTAGGAAAAAGAATGGGTGGGCCGGCGGAAAATCATGGGTAGGTTTTTATTGTATATTTTCTTTGGTTTTAGGATAAATAATTTTATAAATAAGATGAATAAAATTATAAATAAAATAAATATAATTATAATGTAACAAAATATAAGTTTATGGAAATAAGTGAGTGGGGTGAGGGAAAATCAAAAGAGATTTTAGTTTATGAAATGATAAAGGAATGGGCTTGGGAATTTGAATGAATTAATTAGATAAAGGGATAGTCTGGGGTAAAGAAAATATAGGATAAAAGAATAGGGTTTGGGTTTTAAGAATAATAGGGAACCTTAGATCTAATAAGTGAGGAAAGGCTCACTAAGAGAAATGGGCTGATGAAAGAGTAGGTTGGGCCGAACAGAAATAATAATAAGTAAAACAAAATGAAGAGTCCGGCTGGGAAAATAAAATAAGAGAGTGGAGAACTAAAATAGATTGGGAAGTTTTAAAAATAATAAATAGTTGTGAATAAAATTTTATAGATAAAAAGGAAATACGGATATAGACGTACAAAAAGGGCTGGGTATTACATTATACCACCCTTACAAAAATTTCTTCCTCGAAATTTAAAATAAAGGATAGGTTATATAAATATAAGCGAAAGCTATTAGATTGCACACTAACACAAAAGATTTATTAGCAGTACGTGGATGAAGAAATTTGAAAATATATATATAAGTAAAAACAACATACGGAAGGGTAGGTCTAATAGATATAAGGCAGGAACAACTATAAGGGTAAATACATGTATACGAGAATTTCGGTAGCAATAGCGAATAATAATACTCAAGGCTTGTTCGATAGAATCGAACCCAAATATGTGTACATATAAGCATATCAAAAGTAGCAAGGTAGAAATAATAAGTATAAGAAACAATCATTTATAATAGTAAACATAGGCACAACACCCGAAAATATAGTAACGACAATGAGGTAGTGAAAGCTTAGTCGATAGGTTAAAACATTTTAAGGTAATTTATCGATCGAATAGTTTTAAATCAACTTAGAAAACTCACATGACGAAAACGGGGAACATGGAACAATATATGCGCAGTGTATGTTTGCGCTACTGAAAACGAGATTAATAATAGCGTACTTAAAATATATGAAATAGAGTAATCAATAACACACTCTCTTTGATAAATTCAAAGTACTGAAAACTAAATTTTTGAATAACAGTGTCCCTAAATGTAATTAGGGTAATAGGAAGAATACAAATAGGTATAGAGCTAGATAGGGTAATGATTATGAGGAAGTGTGGCTCAATCAGAAGGTTGAAGTGTGTCGGCTTTAGGCTGAAGATCAAGGAGACTGGGATCGGGTCAGCACCGAAAGTAATGGTGAGCAACAAAAGGACTGCAAGGTAAAATATGGGGGGGAGATTAACGATCGGTAAATCCTATGAATCAAGAATTTGAAAAGTTAATGAACTCGGTAATTCATAAGAAAGGTTCTCCTCTCAGAAGGATCTCAAACAAGGTACAGACGTAGGATGAATGGTGGCTCATTCTAAGGATCAGGGTGCGGTACTTTCTAGTCGAATCGAGGGTGAAAACTATACAATGAGTATGGGTGGACAGTCAGGAATCTCAGCAGAAAATAAATGGATATGGGTAATAAACAAGTATCAAGCGAACCAATAATCAAAAGGTTTACGAATTCAGAAGATTTATTTCATTCAAGGAAAATTTAAAACAAGGCATTCCCAAAGGCGAAAAGTGGCTCTAAACTATACACATTTTATTTGGCCAAAAAGACAACATCAAAAGATATTCCGTCAGTCGCGGTTGTGGAGATTCAGTAGGTTACGGTAGGCTCGCGCACTCAGGTAAGGGCGTCCATTTCCATAGCGTCTCGCGGGGACCGCCAAAGGGAGTTCTTCCACGGCAGGGTCTTGATCTTCTGGTCCTTCATCCTCGGATAGAGCTTCTTCATCGATGTCCGATCCCATGTGGTTCTCTTCTTCTGCATTCTCCTCCATGGGATTTTCCTCCACTGGGTTTTCTTCTATCGGTTCTTCCTCGGGGTCTTCCTCTATCGGATTCTCTTCAGGGTTCTCTTCAGGATCTCCTTCTTCTTTGTCGGAAACAGCTATCATGTCAAACTCTGGGGCGGCTGCTCCTTCGCCCTCTGGATCGTGGTTTCCGAAATTGACTTGGGGACCGTTGATCTCATCATCAGAACTCATCAGCGTGCGGTCTAAGGAAACGCAAGATTGCGTATCCTCATCTAGATGTGGCGCTGCTCCAGGGTGGGCCATGGTCTGAAAGAAAAAGAGTCATGATTAGACAATGGAATGAATAAGGAAAATGGCCAAGTGTACGAAGTATGGAAAGATATGCGGTGGCAGGAATTGAAAAATCAAGATTAAAATGTTATGCTACTGAATAGTATGAACAAGGGAAGTGACAAGAGAATAGTACATATATTACGATTCAAATTTTATTGCATTCAACCAAAAGTTCAGCGGATACAAGATTTCAAACGGAAAGAAATATTCATAAAAAGATGACAATATTATTACTGAAAGTAGAGAAACATGAAAAATTTTCTTCGACTACTATAACGTTGCATTCACGTCGCGTGAGTTGAATCCTGCGTTAGATCCGCCTTATCGTCGAAGTTCGAACTACGCGATAATCGTCACTCTGCAGAAGTGGAGAGTGTGGATGAGTCTCCTCCTTGTAGCTCCTTCCTTTCTGGGCAACCGTTAATGAGATGTTCACTGGATCCGCAAATCAGACATTTCCCTTGGGCGCGGCGACAATCCCTCTGAAGATGTCCTGGCCTCTTACAATACCCACAACATGGGGTCTTCTGCTGCTTCTGTCGCGGGGAAACAAATTGGCGTTTCATCTTCTTCTCTTTTCCTCGTCTAACGGGGATCCCTTTATGATTGGAGACAGCCGCTGATGCCTGATTCACCTGTCTTCTCAGTCCTTCAGCCAACAAGTCGTTTGTTCGCTCCTGGGCTTCCTTTAGTCCTTGCAGTACAGTCAGAATCTCAATGGTCTGATTTTGGGGAGCGGATATAGATGAAGAGTCGTTGGAAGACATGATCCTGAAACAACTATTTTGAAGATGATATAAGGCATAAGCTATAAGATTCAAATATAATAAGGATTGGACAAGGATTCAAAAATATCAGATGTGATGAAATTCATTACAAGCAGAAAAATCAACTGTATGACTCCAAGTCACTTAAACAGAGTATGGTGGTGTAATCGTGAGGTAGTTCACCATTACAACCACGAAACTTTGCCAAGTCACCTGAAACCCTAGCGAATGGATAGCTGAACACACGATGTGAATATGGATCAAGAATGACAAGTTTACAACCTAGACCAAGGGATGTCTTAGATTGCCAAGCAATACACGGAAAACTGCAATCCCAATCGAAGCAAAACCTGGGCTCTGATACCAACTAAACCATGTCACGCCCCGCTTCCCAAAATACGGATTACGAGGGGTAGACAAGGCCAGCCATGCTCCTACGGTCAAGGAAATGTCCTGACGTAGTCACACTTCGGCTTCTAGTTCTTCATGGTAAACAGTAAATGATGCGCAGGTAATGAGAAATGCAGTAACTAAAAGAAACAATGTAAAGACTGACCTGAAATGGAACAAACGAATGTAACTCGGAATGGCGAGTCAAGAAGTCTGTGATACACGTCTAGTTCTGGTCCAGGCTAAATCTTCTCCTCACACTGAGCATGCATACTCAGGTCGTCAGAGCGACACAATAGCAATATAATATGTATAAATTCAAGTGACAGTTCTAACAGTGATAATAGATATGTGAGGCAGTAATTCAATGACAGCATGAATATGAATGTGCAGTAATCAATGCAGCGGAACAGTAGAGCAGTAGAACGATATGTCAACACAGTATATAAGGAATATAAATGCCAGTATCCCTATCAGTCTCTAAGTCTCACTGCACAGGTCAATAAGCCTATCGTCAGTCCAAGTGTGAGAGTCAACCACTCGCGAGTGTCCTCCACCCAAGGGTAGAACCCAAGGGCAAGGGACCACGGGCCCAACATGTAACATGTATATCACGGTGTATATCACATACCCTGTAAATCTCCATATAACTCCCTAAATGTATAAGCCGGCATGGGACTCCCGAGATTCTGTTGAATTCACACTTAAACTACCCCACACCCCGTGGTCTACATCAAACGCTAACCATAACCCTAAATACTAATCGATCCGTGACAAGTCTGCGCGAGAACTGGAGGCAGGACCTCCATCAAGCACGTCCCGACTAATACCTAAGATAAATGGCAGTGTCTGGTGCCTTATCTGTGATACCCATGCAAGCGCTTCCATAAGTGTCCCATACCACTTATAGTCACACGTACACGCATCCCACAGACGTCGACAATGCACTAGAATAATAAGGTCACTGATTGTGCACAAGTACGTATCACTTTCACTTAATCACGGATACACGAACACTGACGTACTTGCCACAATCATCACTAGAATCTAACACTGGGTAAATGCACGATATCCCTAGGTTATCACTACAACGATATGGGTATGATATGATGCGTAAACAGTATATAAGCACGATTAAGGTGTCACAAAAAACAGTATTCTATCACTTGTACGATTTATCATGAAATGTACATATATAATTTAGCGAAACGATAAACAGGTAGTAATTAGTATGTTCAGTTTTCCATCCATAAAATTTAGTTTCAAGCCAATCGGGTTCCAGGATCAATAGTTATAACCATTTCATTTTAAGCGCTCGCGGCTGGAATTCCGGTTTCAGAATCAGAAGTCCGTTTCGCAACGCGTTTTAATCCCAGTTGGATTCAAATTTTAGCGACACTACAGTTGGATAAATTCTAGGGTTTTCAGTAAGGTTTTCAACGCAACAGACGGATCTTCGATCGCGTTTGTACGTCAGGAGATATACACTGTTTACTATTAATATGTCAATTCTGATTCTGTTGGGACTGTTATGCGTCCCGATTCTTCTAAATTACAGATTAAATATCAAACGGTAACGAAACAGAATGGAACCAATTGTGTTGTCTAGATAACAGATTTACCTATAATAAATAGTGGAGTTCCTCAACCTACGAGTTAAGGAAATCCTGTGGTACTCAATACGGAACAGCAAGCAACGACTGGATTCGCTCTGGACTGCAGTCCAGAGTCGCACTCCGATACGAATATCATCACAATTTAAGTACAGGAATATCAGGAAACCAATATAGGGTTAAAGTTCATCGAGTCGGCTTCGATTTGAGCCCTCGAACGCACCATTCTAGTGTGTATATGATTTATGGTGAATTTAACGGTTTTCAGGAACAATAAAGTTTCAGTTTTACTAGTAAACTTGGGGGTAGTTGTTTTAGTCATTAACGGTCATATTTTCCAGCAAAACTTGCACAAGGTATTCATCACAGTAAGAGCCAAAGTAATTAATCCAGTTCCATCAATTTAGAAAAATATTTCCTTTGGGAACACGCGTCGAGCAGGTATGGCATATAATTGGTTAAACTTGTAACTTTAATAATCTATGTATTTAACGATTGTAACTTAAGTAAAATAGCATGTAAGCAAGTAAAATACTTACCAGGAATTGTCTCGGGGTAGCACGGCAGCAACGGTGTCATGAACGCGCGTTGTACGCCGTGTAACGGATTCTCGCGAGCTTGGTTTGAGACACGGGTTTTTGCGTCGGAGTTGTCAGGAGTCGCTGCACGATCACTGGACGTTGACGGGTGCTTGATAATCCTCAGCGAGTGTACTGGGGTCGACGACGGTCGACGGCATCGCTCCGGCAACGTGCGCAGTGTAGTTCACAGTGAGGGGGAAAAATGTTTGAAAATGGGTTTGGTGTGGTTTTGGAGAGAGAGGGAGCAATGGTGGTGTCCAGGTGTGTTGATGCTGATGACGAGGAGGTCGTAGGGGGTCGGCAATGTGATGGGGGTTTGCCGGCGAGGGTGGTGATCGGTGGAGGGTGTGTTAGACAGAGAGAGAGAGAGAGAGAGTACTGAGAAATAGAGAGAGGAATGAGAGAGAGAGAGAGAGAACTGAGAGAGAGTGGCTGTGAGATCAGAGAGAGAGTGAGGAAGAGAGAGAGTGGCAGAGAGAAATCGAGTTAGACAGAGAGAAGGGATATAGAGACAGAGAGAGTGAGAGGGGAGTGATTTGCAGGGGAGAGAGGGGGAATAGAGACGGAGAGAGAGGGAGAGAAGGAGGTCGGGTGAGGGTAATGAAGGGGAGGGAGGTGCTTGGTCGAGGGAGTTGTTCGTTGGAGACGTGGAGGAGGTTGTCGCCGGTGATGGGTAAGCTTGAAGGGGAGAGACGTAGGAGGGCTCGGTTGGGTGCAGTGGAGAGGAGGAAGAAGGAGAACGAGGGAGAGATGAGGGCGACGGGGTTAGAGAGAGGAGGGCGAGGGGGGTAACGTCGCGCAACGTGGGCACGAGCGCGGGCAGAGGCGTCGGCGACGGGAAACGCGCGCGAGAAAAAAGGAACTAGCCGTTGGTGGAAGATGAATGGGTAGTGGGCCGGGTCGGGTAGGCGCACGCGTGAGGGGAGAGTGGGCTGGGCCTGCAAGCGAATATAAATTAAAAGGGAAAAGGAAGACACGGGCCGGGCCAGGTTTAGTAAGAAAGTTGATTTAAATTGTAGGAAAAAGAATGGGTGGGCCGGAGGAAAATCATGGGTAGGTTTTTATTGTATATTTTCTTTTGTTTTAGGATAAATAATTTTATAAATAAGATGAATAAAATTATAAATAAAATAAATATAATTATAAAGTAACAAAATATAAGTTTATGGAAATAAGTGAGTGGGCTGAGGGAAAATCAAAAGAGATTTTAGTTTATGAAATGATAAAGGAATGGGCTTGGGAATTTGAATGAATTAATTAGATAAAGGGATAGTCTGGGGTAAAGAAAATATAGGATAAAAGAATAGGGTTTGGGTTTTAAGAATAATAGGGAACCTTAGATCTAATAAGTGAGGAAAGGCTCACTAAGAGAAATGGGCTGAGGAAAGAGTAGGTTGGGCCGAACAGAAATAATAATAAGTAAAACAAAATGAAGAGTCCGGCTGGGAAAATAAAATAAGAGAGTGGAGAACTAAAATAGATTGGGAAGTTTTAAAAATAATAAATAGTTGTGAATAAAATTTTATAGATAAAAAGGAAATACGGATATAGACGTACAAAAAGGGCTGGGTATTACATAACCCAAGGTTGCATTTCTAACCTCATCTTATTCATTCATCTTCTTCCTCCTTCATCTCCTTCAAGCTCTCTCTAGGTTTTGAAAAGGAGAAGAAAAATTGTGAGAAAAAGAAAACTAAAGAGACCCCACTTCCTACTTCATCATCCTCTTCTATACTAGCCATTTAGATTAGGGTGTTAGCTTCACTAATTTCATATTAATGAAGAGAAGCTTGAGTTCATGTTGCCTCGACGTAGATCATCTTAGAATGTGAATACTTCAAGCAAGGATGCATCATACACCGTGTGGAGCCTCTCAAGAGTCTCGGAGCTCGATGATCGCAGCGAAGGGACTACAACTTGGAGCTATAGAAGTGAAGGAGATGACTACAAAGGTTGTAATCTCTAATCACTTAGAAGTAAAGTAGTTAACTTGATGTTTCTATTTGATTCTCTAGTTAAAGATCTTGTTTAGGGTTTGTTTAAGCATAGCAAAATTTTAAATTGGCATGGACGATACCTCCCGAAACCTTGCTGCCGTGCTATACAACCCAACAGTGTGTACGTTTCTTGACCCTGGAGGCGATGGTTGATCCCACAACCATTGATGTTTGACATCAAAGATTGTACACAGGTGCTCATTGGGGAATGGGTATACCGAACAGGACTCGCCGAGAACTCCTAGATGGTATATATACCTATTGTCAGATAGCAGTTTTCTGGTGACACTTGTACAGGTTAGTCTGTAGACCCGAGATCGTCATAGTGTCTTGTATGATTCCCACTGTGCTTTGATTTCCTTCCTACCACGGCTCTACTGAGTCATGAAAACAGGTGGATTTTGGGTACAGTCCCGAATCACATGGAGGCAGTGAGCGATAGGAGGGGTTTCGTCTCTCCCGGTATAGGAAGTTGATGTCGCGCCATGTTTGATCGGCCATAACAGCAAATCCCTAGCCAGAGATCTCGAGATTTACTTATCAGTAGTTTCTCGAACCGTTATGGGCCATAAATCAACATGACTTATAAAGTTACCGGGGTCTAACATTTACCACCCCTAAACTTTATATGCGACATATCAGACAGAGACCGGACAGTACGGTAAGCGTTGCTTACAGGATCGTTAGGGTTGTGATGAGTTCGCTCATCGGCCACCTTTTCGTCATGTACCTGGGTAGCCGTTACGCACAGCTAGTGCCGCTGACGTGCTTGCGGTTAAACCCACTGCCAGCGTACTGTCGAGTCTTTAGAGTCCTACACAGAGGGTTTCCTGGTTCAGGCAAAAGATGCAGAGGCCATAAGTTATCACGGCAGGGTTTCGATCATGTTCCTGTAATGGTTACAGGAATACTGATCGGAAGGATAATACTGGTAGGTTTTGGTTTAAACCGGATACCGGTATTATATTATTGGATTATTTGTATTCGTATTTTTCGGAATTCGGATACGGGTATACTTATACGGTACACGGTGGAGAGGTATTCTTGTAATTGTACAAGAACACTTTTTAGAAGGAGGCACTTCATAATTGGATATTTATTTTGTAAAAATAAATAATTGAGGTGGAATTTAGAGAGAGTCAAAGCATGGATGAAGGAATGGCTTATATCATTTTATATTCATTTGGAGTTACTATTGAAGCATGATACATTATTTTGGAGAAAAATAATACATGCTTCAATTATTTTCTTTTAGCCATATCATTTTTTCCATGCTTGATTTTTTTAATAATCATTCTCATCTTCTCTCTCCTCATTATCTCCTTCTTCCTCCTCTTAAATTTATCCTTCATATGTGTTGTGAATCAAAAGCTCAAGAGACATAATAATCCACTACATGATCTCTATATCATCTAAGTGATCATTTCTAGCTCACTTGATCTCTTAGTTAACTCTTGAGAAGAGTTTGAAGCTTGTTCTACAACTCTCGGATGGATCATCTACGTCTTGAGATGACCGGAGATCGAGGACATCTCAACCATCAAAGGAGCCAAGGAGTCGCAGCGGAAAGAAGACCCGAAGGACCGTTTCCTTGAGGTATAACCCCTATCATAGTAGATAAGATCTCTAGATAGGATTACTAGTTATGGTTCAGCACAAGATCTAGGTTTAAAGTAGGTGTTGCATGCAAGAAAATTATTGTTTTCCACTTCCGCCTTCTCACAAGTGTTGTGAGGATGTGCAACATCTACTAACATGCTTAACCCATCAATTTGTGGGGTAATGTATTCCTTGGTATACTCTTTTAGGATATCACATATTTATGTGTGCTTATTGTTGATATTCTATTTGTATATGATATTTTGTTGTATACCCTAAGTTTTGCACAAGTGCTTATCTTGCTTATCCTTTTAGTACTTTTGATTCATGTATAAGATGTTATTCATAGGATACTTCAATTGGTATTTACAATTGGTATCATTTATTTACTCATACGTGATTTCATATGCTTGTTTGTTTTTAAACTTGTGATCTTTTAAACTTGAGCACAATATAGTTTGAAAACTAGATTTAGATTTGCACATCCTATAGTTTTCTTTCCATAAACCACTAACACTCATTTAAAATATGTTTTTAATTTTATAAGTGAGAGTTCGTATCCATATAGCTTTAAATTGTTTAAATTTTTTTATATGGATATAATTTAGCACTTGTTTTTAACTTGAACCCTTTTTCAATTGATATCTTTGCTTTGTGCCTTACTGATGTGTGTTTATGCTTAACCTTGTCTAATTGCTGCACACACACTTCTTGCATGAGTAGAATTATTCATTGGTATTTAATTCTTAGCTCATCTTTCCAAATGACTTCTGCAACCATTTTAGAGGACCCACTTGTGGATTTCGTTAATTATAACGAATCCTACAGGTATAGCGGAGAGAATTAGAGACCATTCACCGGGTTGTCGATACTTAAGATGAGACAGTTACTCATACTTGCACTCACATACTATTTTCAATTATTTCCAATTGGTTTCATATTGTTTTCAATTGGTATCTATTTATGTGAATTGATTGCATATTTGAATCTTCCATTGGTTTCATCTTGGTTACATGTGCATATTTTGATCGGTTCTTGAGTTTAGTATCATTATATCCTATCACCTGTATTCCATTATATATTATGTTTGAGCTCTAGTGGTTTGGTATTCAAGTGATTGTGAGATAGAACTCATGAATCGATCCTTTGGGCTTGCTTCTCGTACTTGGGAGATTCAAGCGTTTGAGAGAGGTAAATCTCACGTTTATAAAGTTAATTTTTCGTATTTACTTCCCAATTCTTGTGTTGTGCATATTTTAAATCATATTCTTGTTTTAAATACACGCACACACTTAGTACATGCGCAATACGATTAAGTTTTTCATTGTTATCCTATGGTTCGTATTACAACATGTATTCTAACTCATAAGTTTCAAAACTTGTTTTATTTTTTATGAGTTAGTGCATGTTTTTGAGCTTTTCTTTGTATATCATTTTCAAAACATACTTTTATGTATGAGTTGAGCTCCGCTTTCAAAATTATTCATTTTCAATCGATATCAACTCATACTTGCCTCCGCATGCCATTAGAACTTGTTGATATTTTGCTCATGTGGATCTTTGTGCATGTATACTTACTTTACTCTGCATATCTTTTATATACATACTTTTAGATATGAGTTGAACTTATTTTTCAAAATTTGCATTTTACTTGTGCTCGTATCCAATTCCTAGTGTTCTCCTATGCATACATTTAGGGAGTGATTCAAACGTTTGATTCGCTTTAGTTGTACGCATATGTATAGGGGTAGTTCAAACGTTCTGAATACTCTTTTTGATTATGTCAAAAAGAGGAAGAATAATAAGAGTGTTAGTATATCGATAACCTAGAAATTGGTTTTCTTTGATATAGATATACTATTTCCTATTCATGTTTTGTCATCATCAAAAAGGGGGAGATTGATGACTTATGGATTTCGATGCTCCAATTATTTGGTTTTGATGATAGCTTAAACATGAATAATTCGTTTAGTGTCATATGCTTATCTTGCTTATCCTATCGATACTAAACATGTATACACTTGTTGTTTAGCTTGCTTATCCTATATCATGTGTATACCGGATAATATAACAATATATCTCATACTATACTTGTGTTATATTCTTGATATCGATATATTACTCTCATTCGTTTGTTTTGGTAATTCACGATATGAATTTGTATATACATGTGATTTATATCTTGCTTCACCTATACCATGTATATATAATTAGTATATCAATATCTCATGTTTTGAGTTTGAGTTATATCTTAATATTGATATACTATTCATGATTGTGATATCAAAACAAATGAATGTTAATATACTTGTATTTACTATCTTGTTTATATTTCATAACATTGTATATGATATGCTTGGTCGTGTTTGAGATTGGTTTTCAGGATATTTTCACGACACAAGCATACAAAAGAAGACGGAGGAAAACAAGCTTAAACGTCATATCTAATGGAGGTTGGAGAATATGGACAAGTGCTTCTCAAACTGCCAATTCAAGTTTCATGAAGCTAAGTAGTCGAGGACTAAGAATTCAAGAGTTTAAGTTACGAATAGCTAAGAAGTTAGAAGCCAAGTCCAAGTTGATACGTCAAAATCAAGTCCAAGATTTGAAGATCAAATATCAACTTCAAGACGCTTGCGAGTGATGTGTCCAATGAAGCTATAAAATCAAGTTCAAGCGCATGTCAAAGTTCGAGAGCTCAATACGACAGATTCAAGAATTTGAAGAATTTGCGATACCGACATACGAATATTTGTAAGTACTCTATAGAATTTGGTTTATATTAATTAGAACTCTTGAATGCTCACACTCGCTTGCACAAACGTTTTACATTGCATGAACTTTGGGGTTTTCGTTTTAAAATTGATTTTCATCACAAAACACAAGTTTATGAGTTTTTATCGTTTCTATGTGTGTTTACAAAACCCCCCAAATATCTGAAATATCAGTTTTCATGCGTCTTTTGTTTCAGACGTCTTTCTATTCTCTGTATTTTCATATGGCCTATTTTTATGAGATACAAACGCATGTCCCTTGATTCTTCAGGCGTCTGTTTGTTCTCTGTGCTTTCCTTGGAATGAATTTCTTTTAAAGAACAAACGTATGAAGGTATAGACAACAAACGTCTGCAGTTCAAAATCTTTAAAAACATTTCTTCTTCATACGTTTGTCCAATTTTCTTCAGACGTCTGTTTATTCTTTGTACTTTTTTAGCCATCTTTGAAAATCCACGGTAGACGTCTGAAGCCATCACGAACAGACGTCTGCAGCAGAAAAAGTTTCAAAAAGTGATTGTTTATAGCCGTTGGGGTCTTTTGTCTTCAGCAACAGACGTCTGCCCAAACCTTCTTCAGACGTCTATCGATACTGTTGATTTGTGTTTTTGACTTAAGACGGCTAGTTTTCTTTGGGGGTTATCAAAAAGTTTTATATTGGTATTTTGAGCCCTAAATCACTTAAAGATTTCAGTTGTCTATGTTCTAAAGTGATCTTCAAAAGAAACATCTCATCTCTTGTGAAAGTTTGATCAAAAATTCATTTGCTTATCTAAAATCACTCTCACACACACAATCACTCAAGAGATTCTACTTTGATATTCCATTCTTCTTGAGTATTAGTGCTTCAATTGCAAAACTCCTTTGAGAGTGATATGAGCTTGTATTTTTCCTTCTTTCTTCATTGAGAAGATTCTTGAGTGCAAGAGTGCCTTGTTGAGAGAAGAAATGCTCAAGTGTAAGCACGTGTGGTTGTATTGAGAGAGGCGGGAAGAGCTTGTAAGAACTGTTGTTTGTAGTGGCGAACGTGTAGTCTTTTGAGAAGACGTGTTGGTTAGGCCTTCACCGGAAGCGGGGTTGTGGGTTGCTTGCGAGCAACGTGCTGTCACCGAAAAAGACATGATTTAGTGAAACAGGCTCGTATGTCTAAAGAAAGTAGACTAGGAGATCTTCCGAACCACTCTAAAATCGACTCGTGTTTGCATTTACAATCTCTTATTCTTTATATTGCCTATTAGCTTAAAAATTGCTCAATTATATACTTCTTCCCTACTTGCCATATTCGCTCACTGCTTGCTCATTATGCTCATCACTTATACTTAATATTGTTTTTGCTTGCAATATACTCTTTGTTCACAATTGTAGTATTGCTTGATATCATATCTCTTTACAACTGTGTATTATATTATCAAGTGCTTGTTAGAATTTTTAATTTTGGCATATTAGTAGCATACTCCTATTCACCCCTCCTCTAGGACTATTTCCGGTATAGTCTTCCTCACTACTTTCAAAGTTTACAGATGCAAGAGATGCAAGCTTTCAAATGCATGTGCACCGTCTCATATATTCATGGAAGCTAGAGTGATATTTTGGGCAGTATCCATAGATCATCCAAAGATTATTGCGAGAAGATTATGCTTTGCTATAGTTTTTCTTCATCTTGTTTTTTCTTTGAAAATGTTGATAATATAAATATGTACTGTAAATATAAATCTTATTATATTTCTCTTTATTCTTTCTGAATAATGAAATTTAACTTCATTTTTTTGCTCTTCTTGTCAATCTTTATGTTAACAGAAATGGTTTTGTAATTGGGATTTCAAAATTCTCAATATATACTTCATTTTGCTAAACTTGATAGTCCTTATTAATGAAAATATACTTTAATGGCACATTGATGAAATGCATTGAGAAAATCTCAAATATCCTTCACTTTGCTACACTTGGTAGTCTTAGTGAGAGAGAATAGTTTACCGCATGCATCAACTTAGATGAAAGTTGCAATCATGGTAATCTCAAAACACACTTAATTTTGCAACACTTGGCAGTCTTACTAAAAGAAAAAGTTTAATGGGTAATTAACATAGATAAAAGTTGTAATAAAACAAATGCGACTCCTCTTCAAAGAAGAATCCCAAATGTATTTAGTCATAACCGTCAAGGGATGCAGTTAAAAGGTAGTTACAACTCTATTACGAATGTTAAAGCTTTAGAACTCTCTTGATTATCAACCTACTATTACTAAATATATTCATATATATTCTCATACTCTTTAGCTTTTGGACCTTCAACGTGTTTAAAAATACTTGAAGAAAGGTGATGATGCTCTATATTGGCAACGCCTCAGATCAGGATACGTGGCAGATGAAGTGTCCCAGAACTCAAAAGAAAGGGCCCACAGGGGCCGATCAGGCCATCCTTGTGCCCAACCTGCAAGCGCTAGCTGGCTCTCCTAAGAGCCCCTGGAAATTGGCCTCCTCGGCCTTTCAGCTCACCCCGAGCTGCCACAGGACCAAGACTCCTCGGCCCTCTCGCTCGTTCTCGAGCTCCCCAGCCGACGCCATCTTCCTCGGTCCTCCGACCGACCAACAGTACCGCTCACAGACGCAACCGCCGCTCCGCAAATCTCGCCATGCGCAGATTCTCCGCCAGCAACATCCCACGTTCCACGCCATCACGATCTCCATTAATGGACTATCCGCTCTTTACGCGGGCGTGACGTCGGGAGTGTAACCGCCGGCGAGATTCTCGCACCTTCTACTGCGTGCTGCCGCCACTATAAAAACCCCCATCACAGAGGGGTCAAGTAAGCCATCGTTTACACTTTTAGGCCGTTACTCTGCTCGGATCTCATCACTAACTTGAGCGTCGGAGGGTCCTCGGTGGTACCAAACCACCCCGGGACTTCTTTGCAGGTACTCTGCAACAGCTTCCTCACCACACCTCTTCCTCCAAAAACCCATTGAGACCCAAACGCGAAGGAAAATAATCAGCTAAGTTCACCGCGAGATCTACGGAAGACAACATCTGACGGAGGCCCGAAAAGAGGCTCCATCAGTTGGCGCCGTCTGTGGGAACCGAAACTTCACAAAAAGACAAAGTTGGCCTTCCGATCTCCATCCCCATGGCAAGCGATCATCCTGAAGATCCAGATACCAGCCGCCGCCTCCCCCTCACCGGAGGCGCGGATGAACCTCCTCCGGCGGCCGTCATCAACGACCTCGCCGGCTGAATAAACCGACACCCCCTCCCTTGACGGGGTCGCACAGAGGGGGCTCGCCACGGCGGCTCGAAGGCCACCTCGCCCAAGGATCTAAGCCCTCACTATGAGGCAGCCCAGCAGCTACCCTACTCGGCTATCCCTGGCGGGTAGCTTCCCTACCGCAACGCCAGGGATCAGAAAGTCCTCCCAGAGGCAGTCGAGCCCGAGGATCCCTCGCTCGGCTATCCCTGGCGGGTAGCTTCCCTACCGCAACGCCAGGGATCAGAAAGTCCTCCCAGAGACAGTCGAGCCCGAGGATCTCTCGCTAGGCTATCCTTGGCGGGTAGCTTCCCTACCGCAACGTCAGGGATCAGAAAGTCCTCCCAGAGGCAGTCGAGCCCGAGGATCCCTCGCTCGGCTATCCCTGGCGGGTAGCTTCCCTACTGCAACGCCAGGGATCAGAAAGCCCTCCCAGAGTGTAACATTTCAAAAAGATAAAATATTAATTTTGGGAATTTTTATAATTTAATATTGTTTTATTGAATATTTTAATATTTTGGAATTATTAAATACAAATAAATGGGGAAAAATTTTGGAAAATTCTAAAATAGGGTAAATTAGAGAATTATGACATTTTAAAGTTTTTGTGATTAATTTGACACTAATTTAGTGCTAATCGCGATTAAAAATCGCTAATCGGTTTTTAGCTTTTTTGTGCAACACATGCACATATCACTTTTTCACACTTGTGCATTTTCTTGCCATGCTTTTCATTTGGGTTTACTATTTGAGTGAGAAGGGTTTTAAAAGGAAAAAGAAAAGGAAAAGAATAAAGAAATGGATAGTTGGTGAGAGAGAGAGAGAGAGGTATGGGCTTCATTGACTAAGGACTTAACCATTTCTCCCCTCATTTCCCTCCCTCTTCTCCCTTCTCCTGCTGCTGCTCCTGCACCTCCTTTCCCTCCCCTCTTCAAGCTCCAAAACACCTCTAAAACAACCCTAAAACCCAATCTCCATTTCATTAAATGTGTGCACAATCCCTAGATCTACACTTGGAGCTAAAGAAGCAAGGATTTTGGCCACTAGGGGCAACTCAAGAAAATTCTTGAGTTGCCAAATGAGGTATTTTCTGGACCTTAAACTTAGTTTATGCATTTCCTTTACCCTCATATTAAGATCGAATCGATATTGTGTGATATTGTGGACTTGTGGATAACCTAGTTAGGGTTGTGATGATTTATGGGTTGTAATATGAAATTGAGGTCAGTAGAGGTTATACCATCATCCTAGTGTATGAATTGGAAACCCAAAACCTGAAGCTTAAACCAGAATACGGATTTTAGAAACCGATATCGGAGAATTTATGAAATCTGTGAAGGGTATATTGAATCTGCTATCACCCGAGACACCCTAAATTAAAATTGATTGGACAGTGACATGTGCAGGCACCCAGGGAGCTACCACCAAGACCCCAGCCCCTACTTCCATTTCCAGGCCGCAAATTCCTCCATTCTGGCCGCAAATTGCGGCCAGACCATGATGGAATTGGCTCGTTTTGGTTTTGGTGTTCCCTTATCTGTAGTTTAGGCCCCTGGTATACATAGAAGTGTCTAATTGGACCTAGGGTGAAATCTGGAACATATTTCCTAAGTTGCTGTTTTGGATTCGTGTTTCCGTATTCCGTATTTTTAAGTCTGAATTTGTGTCTTGTGTTTTACCTCGACTATTTGGCGTTTATACGACGATATAGAGGATTTATTGATGGTTTTGAAGGTGTTCCATAGGTTCTAACCTATAGGCCTCTTATCGTATCGTTTTGGGTTTCGTGTGCCGTTTTAGCTTTGATTTGGTTTTAATGCGCATATACGATATTTTGATGTGTAGGTACCCTATGAAGACTACGGGACGACAAGCAAACGCGTGGTGACATCGAAAGATGGAGACGCAAGGTGAGTAGATTATATCTACTGGGGGAAGTCGAGTGGATGGCATATAGCACCCCCGCAGTCCGTAGTTGTTATTATATATGATTGTTAGGTGTATTATGGATAGTGTAGGGTTAGAAGTGACTAGTGTAGTTCATAGTCGCGAACCCTAGAATAGAATTACACCTACACGCTCACCCTTGCATATTACTTATACTGGCACTGTGTTGATGATATTGGATGACTTTGGAGATGAGTCGATGATATTGGGCTTCGTGCCGCGAGATCGGTGATGTGGTATGATTCGTATTTGGGATACGAAATGTGTTTCTTGCGGGCTTGGGATGTGTGTTTACCCCCGCATTCATACTTTGTAGATGGCATCAGTTGTACTAGACTTAGATCAGTACCCCAGATTATATGATTTGATATGATGATAGTGATACCTGAAGTGTGATGAGATAGTGTGATATTAACCCGTACCCAGTGATTGGGATGCCGTACGACGATTTACCGTATGAGCTTTACATTGACGATAGATCCGTACTCATGACTTGAGGATGTCATATGATATACTGTATCGTACGCGATACTATTGAGGCGGAATCACCGAATATTATATCTATTTATATATCGACTTAGATGTTAGGCGGTTTCCTTACCTGTAGCTCAGCTTGTTAGTTCAGCTGTATAGTTTAGTGTAGTTGTTAGATTAGATTAGACTCCTACCTATTTCAAAACTAGCGGGTCGTGGGTATTTTAAAAGACAGGTCAAGGGATCTACGGACATTTCAAAAGGCGTATCTTTTCATAAAAACACCGTAGCCCCTATTTTCAAAACCCCATGATTCGTGATATTTCAAAAGGCACCATTTGTAGGACTTATATTAGATTAATGCAGATTAGTTATAGTTGCGTCTAGATTCAGCTCCCACTCTTTTTGTGGTTCGCTTTGCATCGCATTCTTATATTATGTTTCATACTCCATTATTGATATCATGCTGTTAGGACACCAGCACCATTACCGATGTTGCGTATGTACCACGTACACTTACTTGCCGGCTCACACACATCTTCATCGGTAATTGCCATGTCACGTACACCTTAGAAAATACTATTGCTTGTCATAACCTATTAGCTAATAGTTTAGACATTGTAGTTATTACCTGCACTTCATGCATACTGTTATTCATTGTTATGCCGCATTCATGGATTCTCATGCATATATTCACTATTTTACGTGTTACTGAGGTTTTGGATTTGGATTTCCGTGAGATTTTCTGGATTTGGAGGAAAACCGCAAAACACAAATAAACATTTTCTCTCTTTTAAAATAAAAAGTGCGGTTTTCCCATGATGTATGAGTCGTCCACCATGAGTTTGCTGATGGATTTGGAAACCCGATTCGAGGAGACGGATGAACCGTTTCGGGTACATGGTGGACCCGGTGCGGTACCCCGGGGCAAGATGAATGTGGTGACGACGTTGAGCCTGGCAGGGGAGCACTACCGACCGGTGATTTTACCTGACGCGTCGGATATCCGGAGGATACCGTCGTGGTCTTGAGATTGATGGTAGGGGCCGGTCTGGACTGACGGCGCCCTAGATTTTGTGATTGAGACATTGAGATTTCGAGATATTGAGGTACAGAGACTGTGATATAGAGATATCGAGATATTTGGATTACGTTTTGTGCCGATGTTAGGCACTGTTTTATGCTGATTTCATTATGATACCTCATTTTAAAAATACAAAGGAAATCTCACTAAATTATGAAAACAGTTTCTTCATTTACATGTATTCTGTTCTCATGCATTCATACCTCATTCATATGATATATTGCTACCTGAGGCACTGACACAGGCACATGAGATTACACTCGGGTTAGATATTTACCCTAGCCTTGTTATAGGCTGCATGTTTTATATTGAGGATTTTGTACTGATCGTTTTGACCTAGGATTATGTCTTGCGTTCGGTTTCTGCTTGTAGTTATTCTCTATTCACGAGTTGGCAACTCACCCCCCGTTGTACCACAGTTCTTGCAGGTTTGCCGTACAGGTTTCATTGCGGCATTTCTGGCACATTGCTTCCTTGCGGGTGAATTGTATTTGGTAGGTGGTTTCTTTTGCATCGAGAACCACCATTGTACTTGTATTATTCCTTGTATCTAGATTTTTCCATCAACCAAAACTTGTGTATTGTTTCAGACTCAGACTTTAGTGATGTATTGTTCGACCTTAGAGTCGCGCTTAGTAGTATTGCGGTTTTCATGCTTACTGTGTTTCTTTTGGATTTGATCCTCGCCTTTCGGCGTTGTATATTATTGTTGCTTGTGTGGTTGTGACCGTCGATTGACGAAGAGCTAGCTCCCGCTTGGGGATGCCTTTTATCATTGTATATATGTTGTGCTTATGTACCCCGTTCGGGGCCAGTATTTACAAAAGAAACTCTGCCGAAATTTTTAGAAAAGACTTTACCTTTTAAAAATGCACATTCGTCTTAGTTATTTAAAAACCTTGACTTCAAACATATTTTCCTTCACTTCTTTAAACCAGTTTTCTTTACTTACTCTTTAAATGGTTTTAGATTTCTGGGCTTTTGGCTTACTTGGATCAGATGGAGTCCTATAGACTTCATATGGTTCAAGGGCCAGTCACGTGCTCTTTCGGGTCGTGACACAGAGGCAGTCGAGCCTGAGGATCCCTCGCTCGGCTATCCCTGGCGGGTAGCTTCCCTACCGCAACGCCAAGGATCAGAAAGCCCTCTTAGAGGCAGTCGAGCCCGAGGATCCCTCGCTCGGCTATCCTTCAGGACAAAAGCCCTCGCCAAGAGGCACCGGGCAGTAACCCTGCCCGGCTAAGGGTCCTTGGTAGGCTTCTTACATCCCTATAGCTCTTCCTGTGCTAAGAACCAAAGTCCTTCCAGAGGCAGTCGGGTCCTTGCTCGGCTATCCCCGGCTGTAGCTTCCTACCACAACCGACAGGGATCAAAGTCCTCGCCAAGAGGCACTGGGCAGTAACCCTGCTCGGTCCCCATCCTGAAGGATCAAAAGTCCTCCCAGAGGCAGTCGAGCCCGAGGATCCCTCGCTCGGCTATCCCTGGCGGGTAGCATCCCTACCGCAACGCCAGGGAACAGAAAGTCCTCCCAGAGGCAGTCGAGCCCGAGGATCCCTCGCTCGGCTATCCCCGGTGGGTATCTTCCCTACCGCAACGCCGGGGATCAGAAAGCCCTCGCCAAGAGGCACCGAGCAGCTACCCTGCTCGGCCATCCTTCGCAGGCCTCTCAGGGACCCTCCAGCGTCAAGGATCAAAGCCCTTGCCAAGAGGCACCGAGCAGCTACCCTGCTCGGCCATCCTTCGCAGGCCTCTCAGGGACCCCCCAACGTCAAGGATCAAAGCCCTCGCCAAGAGGCACCGAACAGCTACCCTGCTCGGCCATCCTTCGCAGGCCTCTCAGGGCCCCTCCAGCGTTAAGGATCAATGCCCTCGCCAAGAGGCACCGAGAAGCTACCCTGCTCGGCCATCCTTCGCAAGCCTCTCAGGGACCCTCCAGCGTCAAGGATCAAAGCCCTCGCCAAGAGGCACCGAGCAGCTGTCCTGCTCGGCCATCCTTCGCAGGCCTCTCAGGGCCCCTCCAGCGTCAAGGACCAATGCCCTCGCCAAGAGGCACCGAGCAGCTGCCCTGCTCGGCCATCCTTCGCAGGCCCCTCACGGCCCCTCCAGCGTCAAGGATCAAAGCCCTCATCGTGAGGCCGCCGAGTTCCTTCCTGCTCGGCGCATCCCCACCGGGTATCCTCCTACCCATCAGATGCTGAGGATATCAAGCCCTCATCGTGAGGCCGCTGAGTTCCTTCCTGCTCGGCGCATCCCCAGCGGGCATCCTCTTTCCCACCAGACGCTGATGGCCGGAAGCCCTCATCGCGAGGCTGCCGAGTTCCTTCTTGCTCGGCGTATCCCCAGCGGGCATCCTCCTGCCCATCAGATGCTGAGGATCTCAAGCCCTCATCGTGAGGCCGCCGAGTTCCTTCCTGCTCGGTGCAACCCAGCGGGCATCCTCCTGCCCATCAAACGCTGATGGTCTGAAGCCCTCATCGCGAGGCCGTCGAGTTCCTTCCTGCTCGGCGCATCCTCGGCGGGCATCCTCCTGCCCAACAGACGCTGATGGTCTGAAGCCCTCATCGCGAGGCCGCCGAGTTCCTTCCTGCTCGGCGCATCCCCAGCGGGCATCCTCCTGCCCACCAGACGCTGATGGTCTGAAGCCCTCATCGCGAGGCCGCCGAGTTCCTTCGTGCTCGGCGCATCCCCAGCGGGCATCCTCCTGCCCATCAGATGCCGAGGATCTCAAGCCCTCATCGTGAGGCTGCCGGGTTCCTTCCTGCTCGGTGCATCCCCAGCGGGCATCCTCCTGCCCATCAGATGCTGAGGATCTGAAGCCCTATTCGCGAGGCCGCAGAGCCCCTTCCTACTCGGCGCATCCCGGCGGATAGCTTCCTACCCAACAAAGACAAGGATCAAAGTCCTTCCAGACTCGACTATCCCTGGCCGGTAGCTTCCCTACTCGCAACGCCAGGGGTCAAGACCCTCGCCAAGATCAACCGAGCAGCTTCCCTACTCGGTCATCCCCAGCGGGCATCCTCCTGCCCATCAGATGCTGAGAATCTCAAGCCCTCATCGTGAGGCCGCCGAGTTCCTTCCTGCTCGGCGCATCCCCAGCGGGCATCCTCCTGCCTATCAGACGCTGATGGTCTGAAGCCCTCATCGCGAGGCCGCCGAGTTCCTTCCTGCTCGGCGCATCCCCAGCGGGCATCCTCCTGCCCACCAGACGCTGATGGTCTGAAGCCCTCATCACGAGGCCGCCGAGTTCCTTCCTGCTCGGCGCATCCCTACCGGGCATCATCCTTCCCATCAGATGCTGAGGATCTCAAGCCCTCATCGTGAGGCCGCCGGGTTCCTTCCTGCTCGGTGCATCCCCAGCGGGCATCCTCCTGCCCATCAGATGCTGAGGATCTCAAGCCCTTATCATGAGGCCGCCGAGTTCCTTCCTGCTCGGCGCATCCCCAGCGGGCATCCTCCTGCCCATCAGACGCTGATGGTCTGAAGCCCTCATCGCGAGGCCGCCGAGTTCCTTCCTGCTGGACACATCCCCGGTGGGCACCCTCTTGCCCATCAGACGCTGATGGTCTGAAGCCCTCATCGTGAGGCCGCCGAGTTCCTTCATGCTCGGCGCATCCCCAGTGGGCATCCTCCTGCCCAACAGACGCCGCAGGTCTGCACGCGTCACGTCGGCCAACTGACGCTCGACATGCAGACCGTCGCTTCAGTGACGGGATGCACAAACCGGCGCACCTTCCTTAAATGCAGAGATTTAGCCATGATTTGCTGGCAGAAAAGGCAGCTGACAGCTTGGGGACGCGTCCCGACGAAATCTTAGGAGGGAGCTCTCCCCGGGCGGCCCGGCAGTCCTCTATTGACCCGGCCCGCCAGCTGGTCGGAACAAGAGTAGGGGGCTAATGATGATGCTCTATATTGGCAACGCCTCAGATCAGGACACGTGGCAGATGAAGTGTCCCAGAACTCAGAAGAAAGGGCCCACAGGGGCCGACCAGGCCACCCCTGTGCTCAACCTGTAAGCGCAAGCTGGCTCTTCTCAGAGCCCATGGAAATTGGCCTCCTCGGCCTTTCAGCTCGCCGCGAGCTGCCACAGGACCAAGAATCCTCAGCCCTCTCGCTCGTTCCCGAGCTCCCCAGCCGAGGACATCTTCCTCGGTCCTCCGACCGACCAACAGTACCGCTCACAGACGCAGCCGCCGCTCCGCAAATCTCGCCATGCGCATATTCTCCGCCAGCAACATCCCACGTTCCACGCCATCACGATCCCCATTAATAGGCGATCCGCTCTTTACGCGGGCGTGACGTCGGGAGTGTAACCACCGGCGAGATTCTCGCTTCTTTTACTGCGTGCAGCCGCCACTATAAAAACCCCATCACAGAGGGGTCAAGTAAGCCATCTTTTACACTTTTAGGCCGTTACTCTGCTCGGATCTCATCACTAACTTGAGCGTCGGAGGGTCCTCGGTGGTACCAAACAACCCCGGGACTTCCTTGCAGGTACTCGGCAACAGCTTCCTCACCACACCTCTTCCTCCAAAAACCCATTGAGACCCACACGCGAAGGAAGATAATCAGCTAAGTTCACCGCGAGATCTACGGAAGACAACATCTGACGGAGGCCCGAAAAGGACCTCCATCAAAAGGTAACATAGTTTGCCACAATTAATATATGAAGAATTTTTTCATTAAGCTAGGGGAAAGACATGTTTCTCAATTCCTTGAAGGTTTTGTCACAAAAATGTATTTGAGATATCTTGGTCTCAAAGCAATTAGTAAGATGAAAGCTAATGGTGTAAGTCTACGGTAGTGTCCCGGCCGTCTGTCCGAGGCCAAAATGCGGAAACAAAAACTTTTCTTTAACTAGAAACCGACGCTACCGCGGACTATAAACCCGGATCGGACCATTAACCTACTACTAGCTAACTGGAGAAAGGGTAGAGAGCTATACCAAGCGATCCGTCTCCTTCGGTCTTCGGCCACCATCGCAAGCTCCTCGCGGCATCACTGATCTCCGGTCTCCTCGTCGGAAGGGCACCACATCGAGAAGTCATTTTACGGGCTCCCACCTCACAACCGAGGCAACTCGGACACGAAGTTGGCTAGCCGACGTGTCCAAGATTGTTGTAGACTGAGTGTAGAATGCTATGTCTCAAGGGGTTAATGAAGTTGCCACAATGGAGGTGGAGGAAAAATCTTTGGAGATGAACTTTGAAATGGAGCTAAGGAATTTTGTGTGAGCCAAATGAGATGAAAAATCCTCACACACCCAAAACAGTGAGCTCCCTAAATAGTGGCCGGCCAAGCTTTATGAGGAGAGAGGGAAAAGAGTAATGCAAGAGAGAAAAATGATGAATCATCATGAAGAATGTCACACCCAAGTCCAACTCAATCCTCTCACAATAAAGCAAGTAATGATGAACCAAAAAGTAATCATAAGATGCTAGAACCATCATGAACCCTCCACCACAAAAAACACCCTCCATAACTAATTGCACATTTGCAAAAGGAACCCTCTCCATCAAAAGAATTTCAGCCAAGAAGGATTAAAGAAAAATGGCCGAAACGGAATGCAAACTGGCAACTTCAAAAAAACGATCCCGTAATAAATTACAGGAAAACCCCGTGAATGTATATACATACCCGCATTTGTATTCCGACCGAATACAAATGCAATGAGACAAAATCTACACTGTGTAATACTAGGATTCGGCTTAAACCAAAGCCCGCTAGTATTTTCCGTCCGAAACTATAACACGTGCACAAGTGCATGCGTACGTTCGAACCCTTCCATAAATCCATACGGCCTCTATAGCGTTTCGCCCGAAACTTGAGAAACTGTCTGTGGGGGACTCTAAAGACTCGTCAATAAATTGGCTATGGATTTAACCACTAGCACGTCAGAGGTATTAGCCGTACGTAACGGGCTACCAGGTATTGACCAAAAGGGACGTCGATGAGCGAACTCATCCTGACACCCTACTAAGCCTGTCAGTGACAATATCCGTACAGTCCGGTCCGTTCGTCTATGAGCATCGCATGGCGGGCCTAGGGGGTTGGTAAAAGTCAGACCCCCTAAAGCGGTACAAGCCATGTCGGAGTGTAGCACAGAACACCATGAGATACTACTGGAATACCTACCAGTAAATCTCCTGCCTTGGCCAAGGACTTTGTGTAATGGCTCTCCTAGACACAGCGCGACCTCACCCCCAATACCGGGAGAGACGAAACCCCTGCAGATCCGCTCACCGCCTCCATGTGGCTCGGGACTGTACCCAACTAAAACCTGTTTGCACGACTCCTTTGAGCCGTGGTAGGGTAGTAATCAAAGTACAGTGGGAACTCACACGAGACAAATGACGATATCAGGTCGATGAACTAACATGTACACATGTCACCAGGGAACTGCTATCTGACGTCAGGTATAATACAACCTAGCATGTTCCCGGCGAGTCATGTCCGGTGTACTCATAATCCAATGAGCACCTGTATACATCTTAGGTGAACCAACTGACACCAGTGGCTTGTGAGACCGGCCACCGCCCCTCGTCAGGGTCTCGACTGTATACACTAGTCTACTCTGGAGTATCGATGCACTGTCTCGAAAACTCCCACGACTAGGGACCTTTTTAGGATGTGCTTATAGACCCCAGCTCCCACGTATATGATCTCCATCATACTGCTGGCCGTCAAGCAAGGATCCTAAGGGCTCTATCAACGCGCAATAGTGACCTGTTGTAAGTGCACGGCAGCGCCCCGGCCGTCTGAACGAGGCCAAAATGCGGAAACAAAATCTTTTCTTTACTTGGAAACCGGCGCTACCGCGGACTATAAACCCGGATCGGGCCATTAACCTACTACCAGCTAACTAGAGAAAGGGTAGAGAGCTATATCGAGCGATCTGTGTCCTTCGGTCTTCGGCCACCATCCCGATCTCCTCGCGGCATCTCCGGTCTCGATCTCCTCGTCGGAAAGGGCACCACATCACCGAGTCTTTTTACGGGCTCCCACCTCTGAACCGAGGCAACTCGGACATGAAGTTAGCAAGCCGACGTGTCCAAGGTTGCTGTAGAGTGAGTGTAGAACGCTATGTCTTAACGGTTAATGAAGTTGCCATTTTTGGATGGAGTAATGAACTATGTGTAAGTCCGCGGCGGCGCCCCGGCTGTCGATCCGACGCCGGAAACGCGGAAACAAAAACTTTGCAAACTAGCAAACCGGCACCACCGCGCACTTTTAACCCGGATCGGGCCATTAACCTAGCTACTAGCAAACTAAAATACGGGTAGAGAGTTATACCAAGCGATCCGTGTCCTTCGGTCTTCGTCTCCACTCCGATCTCCTCGCGGAATCTCCGTCCGTCTCCTCCTCGTCGGAAAGGGCACCACGTAGCCGGGTACTTTTACGGGCTCCCACCTCTGGACCGAGGCAACTCGGACGCGAAGTTGGCTAGCCGACGCGTCCAAGATTTGCTGTAGGCTAGTGTAGAGTCTATGTCTCTTTAGGGTTTAGTTGCCATGGAGGATGGAGGAAGAGGTTAAGGAAAATTGGTGCTTTCAATTTTCTAACAAGAAAAATGAGATGAAGAATAATGCCACCACTCAAAATGAAATTCTCTCATCTCACTCTCAAGAATGGCCGGCCCCCCTCCTCCATGGTGGAGAGAAAAAAATGGAATCAAAAAATCCATGGAGAAAAGAAAAGATAATGCAAGAATAATGTCACACCCACTTCTCATCTCATCAAATCACTAAACCATCACAAGAAAGCAAAGAATGGACAAGAAAAGAATCTCATGATGAATAAACACTCATGAAGCCACACATATGCAAGAAACCCCTCCACAAAAAGTAATTTGCACAATTGCAAATTACCCCCTCCATCGGAAAGTCCGGCCGCGAAAGAACAAAGGAAAACCGGCTGGAACGGAATGCAAACTGGCAACTTCAGAAAACTGATCCCGTAATAAATTACAGGAAAACCCCACGACAGCAAATACATGCCCGCATTTGTATTCGCACTGAACACAAATGCAAAGAGACAAAATCTACACTGACTAATACTAGGATCCGGCTTAAGCCAAAGCCGGCTAGTAAAACCCGTCCGATCACGATCCGTGCAATACCGCACGTATCTGATCGAACCCTGCCATATCTCCATACGGCCTCTACAACGTTTTGCCCGAAACCTGAGTAACTGTGTGTGGTGGACTCTAAAGACTCGTCAATACTATGGCTGTGGATTTGACCACTAGCACGTCAGAGGTATAAGCCATACGTGACGGGCCACCAGCTATTGACAAAAAGGGATGTCGATGAGCAAACTCATCCAGACACCCTACTGAACCTGTCAGTGACAATATCCGTACAGTCCGGTCCGTTCGTCTATGAGCATCGCATGGCGGGCCTAGGGGGTTGGTAAAAGTCAGACCCCCAAAAGCGGTACAAATCGTGTCGGAATGTAGCCCAGAACACCCTGAGATACTACTGGAATACCTACCAGCAAATCTCCTGCCTTGGCCAAGGACTTTTCATGTTCTGGCTCTCCTAGACACAGCGCGACCTCACCCCCAATACCGGGAGGGACGAACCCCTGCAGATCCGCTCACTGCCTCCATGTGGCTCGGGACTGTACCCAACTAAAACCTGTTTGCACGTCTCCTTTGAGCGTGGTAGGGTAGTAATCAAAGCACAGTGGGAACTCACACGAGACAAATGACGATCTCAGTTCGATGAACTAACCTGTACACATGTCACCAGGGAACTGCTATGTGACGTCAGGTATAATACCAACTAGCAGGTTCCCGGCGAGTCCTGTCCGGTGTACTCATAACCCAATGAGCACCTGTATACATCTTAGGTGAACCAACTGACACCAGTGGCTTGTGAGACCGGCCACCGCCCCTCGTCGGGGTCTCGACTGTATACACTAGTCTACTCTGGAGAATCGATGCCCTGTCTCGAAACTCCCACGACTAGGGACCTTTTAAGGATGTGCTCACGTATATGATCGCCCTCATACTGCTGGTAGTCAAGCAAGAATCCTAGGGGCTCTATCAACGTGTAATAGCGACTCGTAAGGTCACCTAAAGCAGTACACGATGATAAAGATAAACCAGATAGCATACTATCATCTTGAGTAAGACTGTCTTACTGGGACAGGTCCTCCCCTCAATCGTTGCAATCACATGCCTGTGATCCAATAATTGACTCTGAGGGCACTATCTCCAACAATCTCCCACTTGCACTCAAGGCTAATTATTGCGATGTCGCGTACTCACAGCCCGTGTGATACCGAACACCCAACTCCTCTACTAGTCAGTCTCACAAAGCTCGTTTGCGAAACTATTGCGTTCGAGGAATAGCCTCAGTGAGTGGATCCGCTCTGATGTTTCTTTCTAGGTCTCTCTCTATCTCAAGTTCACGGAGAAAGCCATCTCCCGAAATGAGCAATACCTGTCTTAGAATGTCTGGATGTCTGATGGGACCTAGCTCATAAATGAACTCCAAATTCAAACTTCTTAGACTATATCGTCAACTGAACTTAATCAGTATCCTGCGCCATGCCTTCCCTCAGTATCCACCTGGACCACCTGTCCAAAATACTGCCTCTCGTCAGAGGGAAAACTATAACTCTGTCAGCCACTCTGTCATCCAGGTCACCTTGGAAGCCTGGAATGATAACTGTCTCCCGAAGGAGAATGCTGTTATCATATCCCTAGAACATCAACTTATGTTCTAAAACTTCTTCCTAATGTTTCCCCAGGATTGGATCAATATCAACTTATTGCATCTACTGCATGAACAATATCTGGTGTGGTACTTGACATCTCATGATTGACTCAATTGCCTAAGCAAGTGATCTGCCAATCATGCGTATCCCTCTCCCCTTTAGTCTGTAAGACACCTTTAGAGAGGGTGACTCCATTACCTGCAGGTACTCCACCATGCCAGGAGTCGTCCATTCTAAATACTCTTAGAATGCGGTCAAAGTACCTAGATTGGGAAACCACCCAAATCTAGATCTAAAACCATAGATCTAGTGACCAGAATGTTTGATATAATATCCAAGTCCCATGTGGAGAAACCACTGTGTGACAACCAAAGTATAACCGATCGTAGTATAGGAACATCACTTCCTACTCTGTGTATGTCATCAAATACCAGGACATCACACCCTACTACCTTCTTAACAGATCCATCCCCTATTCTGATGAAGTCAAACCTATGACTGTCACATCAGAGATGATCTATCTCCTCTATATCTGCTTTAGTCTACAAATAGACATAAGCCTGATGTCCACCAATGCTTCCGCTGCTCCCACTGACTGCGACAACCCTCTGGCAGACTCATATAGACGTACACTTCTAAAGCTAGTTTAGAACGACACTATACTCATCCTCCTGCAGGGTCTCACAGTCTGGAACAACAGCAATGGCAAGTCTGGGTAAACAAGAACCTCCCTGCCACCGTCCTTGAGCATACCGAAGTACCTCTCGAGTGCCTGAGGTTACCCACCATATCTGCGGAGTGACCTAGTGGAATGTCAAACCAGATTGAATCTTTAGGTTCTTATCAAATCTTCAGTAATCGTTTGCGGTTCTGGAATCACTTCCAGTTCTACCATACTCCCACTACTGTTTTCTGAAAAAATCCATTTTTATTAAAACTATGGCGAGTTAAGAACAATATCACTATTGATCTTCCAGATGGAAGAAAATCAACCCTCGTCATAGCCCGGGTCAACCCACAAACAGCTATTATAGAAACGTCCCTTGAGTTATCCGGAGTCTGGTTTTAAGCATAAGCCGGACAACTCCCCGTATCTTAACAAAGTCAAGATATGAACTGTTCTATATCCAATACAGAAACAGAGGCACTGATTTAATTAAACCAGATTCAAATCATGCAGCTGTCTCCAGTGCATGTCAACTAAATGGAAAGAGGTCGATCAGCGTTACTCAACTTAGGAATACTTCCAATTATGAGTAACCTGAAAGAGAAGCAAGTTCTCTTAACCATTACTATCAACTGAATACCATATACAAGTATCTACATCTTCGATCACCTTGAAGAATCCCGATACTTGCAATACCTGGTTCTCTACTCTATTCTTATACCTATAACTTCTCAAAACTTGGACCCTGTGTTTCTACGAAACACCTGTCTAAGAACTAGAGAAGTCATAAGTAAACAGAATATAGTACGAGTACCTACCCCTCTGTCCTAATGGACACCGGACAATATACAATACTCTGTACAAGTCCCTTAAGTCAAATGACTCATTCACTGTGTGTCTTAGGTTGAAAACTGTACTTATGGTTAAGAAGAATTACACCGTTGTTCAATGCTCCTTACCTAACCATCCACTGATATAGGTAAATTTCATAGACATAATCTCAAAAAGGTATATCTCACTCTATAAAAATAGACGTACAGATATATCAATTTGAAATTGGTGCATAACAACGGATATTCAAAACCAAATATTTGCCGACCGGCAAACAACCCAGGTGACTTCCTCAAATATCACCAATTACAACGAATCCCGATATAATGAGGATGATCACCTAATTCCCAATAACTTACTCCCACTCATCATCTGTAAAACCATACAGATGTGAGAATCCAACCTGGTAAATACATACCCTGGAGCAAGTGTCTAATTGGGAAATCAGTTTTCTTTTGAGACACGAATACAAATGCAATGAGACAAAATCTACACTGTATAATACTAGGATCCGGCTTAAACCAAAGCCCGCTAGTATTATCCGTCCGAAACACGACATGTGCACAAGTGCACGCGTATGTTCGAACCCTGCCATAAACCCATACGATCTCTACAGCGTTTCGCCCGAAACTTGAGAAACTGTCTGTGGGAGACTCTAAAGACTCGTCAACAGTTTGGCTGTGGATTTAACCACTAGCATGTCAGAGGTATTAGCCATACGTAACGGGCTACCGGGTATTGACCAAAAGGGACGTCGATGAGCGAACTCATCCTGACACCCTACTGAGCCTGTCAGTGACAATATCCGTACAGTCCGGTCCGTTCGTCTATGAGCATCGCATGGCGGGCCTAGGGGGTTGGTAAAAGTCAGACCCCCAAAAGCGGTACATGTCGTGTCGGAGTGTAGCCCAGAACACCCTAAAATACTACTGGAATAACTACCAGTAAATCTCCTGCCTTGGCCAAGGACTTCGTGTAATGGCTCTCCTAGACACAGCGCGACCTCACCCCCAATACCGGGAGAGACGAACCCCTGCAGATCCGCTCACTGCCTCAAAGTGGCTCGGGACTGTACCCAACTAAAACTTATTTGCATGACTCCTTTGAGCCGTGGTAGGGTAGTAATCAAAGTACAGTGGGAACTCACACGAGACAAATGACGATCTCAGGTCGATGAACTAACCTGTACACATGTCACCAGGAAACTGCTATCTGACGTCTGGTATAATACCAACTAGCATGTTCCCGGCGATTCCTGTCCGGTGTACTCATAACCCAATGAGCATCTGTATACATCTTAGGTGAACCAACTGACACCAGTGGCTTGTGAGACCGGCCACCGCCCCTCGTCGGGGTCTCAATTGTATACACTAGTCTACTCAGGAGTATCGATGCCCTGTCTCGAAAACTCCCACGACTAGAGACCTTTAAAGGATGTGCTTATAGACCCCAGCTCCCATGTATATGATCTCCATCATACTGCTGGCCGTCAAGCAAGAATCCTAAGGGCTCTATCAACGCGCAATAGTGACCTGTAAGGTCACCTAAAGCAGTACACGATGATAAAGATAAACCAGATAGCATACTATCATATTGAGTAAGACTGTCCTACCGGTATAGGTCCTCCCTCAATCATTGCAATCACGTGCCTGTGATCCAATAATTGACTCTGAGGGCACTATATTCAACAATCTCCCACTTGCACTTAAGGCTAATTATTGCGATGTCGCATACTCACTGCCCGTGTGATACCAAACACCCAACTCCTCTACTAATCGGTCTCACAAAGCCCGTTTGCAAAACTATTGCGTTCGAGGAATAGCCTCAGTGAGTGGATCCGCCCTGATGTTTCTTTCTATGTCTCTCTTTATCTTAAGTTCGCGGAGAAAGCCATCTCCCGAAATGAGCAATACCCGTCTCAGAATATGTCTGGATATCTGATGGGACCTAGCTCATAAATGAACTCCAAATCCAAACTTCTTAGACTGTATCGTCAACTGAACTTTATCAGTATCCTGCGCCATGCCTCCCTCAGTATCCCCTTGGACCACCTGTCCAAACTACTGCCCCTCGTCGGAGGGAAAACTATAACTCTGACAGCCACTCTGTCATCCAGGTCACCTTGGAAGCCTGGAATGATAACCGTCTCCTGAAAGAGGCTGCCGTTATCAGATCCCTAGAACATCCACTTATGTTCTAAAACTGCTTCCGATCTTTTCTCCAGGATTGGATCAATATCAACTTATTGCATCTAGTGCAAAAACAGCGTCTGGTGTGGTACTTGACATCTCATGATTGACTCAATTGCCTAAGCAAGTGATCTGCCAATCATGTACATCCCTCTCCCCTTTAGTCTGTAAGACACCTTCAGAGATGGTGACTCCATCATCTGCAGGTACACTACCATGCCAGGAGTCGTCCATTCTAAAACACCTTTAGAATGCTGTCTAAGTACCCAGATTGAGATACTACCCAAATCTAGATCTAAAACCATAGATCTAGTAACCAGAATGTCTGATATAATATTCATATCTTATGTGGAGAAACCACTGTGTGACAACCAAAGTATAACCGGTCGTAGTATAGGAATATCACTTCCTACTCTGTGTATGTCATCCAAATACCAGGACATCACACCCTACTATCTTCTTAACAGATCCATCCCCTATTCTGATGAAGTCAAACCTATGACTGTCACATCAGAAATAGATGATCTATCTCCACTATATCTGCTTTAGTCTATAAATAGACATAAGCCACTTGTCCACCAATACTTCCGCTGCTCCCACTGACTGCGACAACCCTCTGGCAGAATCATATACATGTGCACTTCTAAAGCCAGTTCAGAATGACGCTATATTCATCTTCCCGCCGGGTCTCATAGTCTGGAACAACAGTAGTGTCAAGTCTGGGTAAACAAGAACCTCCTTGTCACCGTCCTTGAGGCTACCGGAGTACCTCTCGGGTGCCTGAGGTTACCCACCATATCTGTGGAGTGGCCAATGAAATGTCAAACCAGATTGAATCTTTAGGATCTTATCAAATTTTCAATAATCGTTTGCGGTGCTGGAATCACTTCCAGTTCTACCATACTCCCACTTCTGTTTTCTGAAAAAATCCATTTTACTTAAAACTGTGGTGAGTCTAGAACAATATCACTATTGATCTTCCAGATGGTAGAAAGTCAATCCTCGTCATAGCCTGGGTCAACCCACAAATAGCCATTACAGAAACGTGCCTTGAGTTATCCAGAGTCTGGTTTTAAGCATAAGCCGGACAACTCCCCGTACCTTAATATCGTTAAGATATGAACCGTTCTATATCCAATATAGAAACAGAGGCACTGATTTAATTGGAACCAGATTCAAATCATGCAACTGCCTCCAGTGCATGTCAACTAAATGGAAGAAGGCCTATCAGCGTTACTCAACTTAGGAATACATCCAGATATGAGTAACCTGAAAGAGAAACAAGTTTCTCAAAACCATTACTATAAACTGAATACCATACACAAGTATCTACATCTTCGATCACCTTGAAGAATCCTGATACTTGCAATACCTGGTTCTCTAGTTTATTCATATACCTATAACTTCTCAAAACTTGGACCTTGTGTTTCGACGAAACACTTGTCTGAGAACTAGAGAAGTCATAAGTAAACAGAACATAGTACGAGGAACAACCACTCTGTCCTAATGGACATTGGACAATATACAATACTCTGTATAAGTCCCCTGAGTCTAATAACTCATACCCTATGTGTCGTAGGTTGAAAACTGTACTTATGGTTAAGAAGAATTACACCGCTGTTCAATACTCCTTACCTAACCATCCACTGATATAGGTAAATGTCATAGACATAATTTCAAAAAGTTATATCTCACTCTATAAAAATAGACATACAGATATATCAATTTGAAATTGGTGCATAACAGCGGATATTCAAAACCAAATATTTGTCGTCGGGCAAACTACCCAGGTGATTTCCTCAAATATCACCAATCACAACGAATTCCGATATAATGAGGATGATCACTTAATTCCCAATAACTTACTCCCACTCATCATCTGTAAAACCATACAGATGTGAGAATTATACCTGGTAAATACATACCCTGGACAAAGGGCTAATCGGGAAATCAGTTTTCTTTTAACAGTACACAGTGAAACTGAAACATATAAATGTTTCGAAGGGGTATCCGGGTATTCCTAGTAATGCCTCTTCCATTATCCAGATTCACAACTGTAACCGTATATTTCTCTGCCATCTCTCCAAATCCCTTTATATGTCTTTAGTCGTTACCTTCTGTACACCCTCTTAGGCTAAATGGTTTTCTTCCTTCCCTACCGTTCGGCACCAGCCTATGGTTTGGAAGAAGACTATCCAATAAGAGTAATAGGTGTACTGTCCTAATCCTAGGAGCACTCGCAACGCGAGAGAAGGTAAAGATAAAAGACAACTGAATAAAGCCTTATTCCTATTTCTCCTGAACCAGAATCCATCCCCGAACTGGAACAAGTTCCTTTCGAGTTCGTATATAACCATACGATGGAGTATCCAATAACTGTGGATCTTCGTAGTGATACGGAGTGTTCTGGAGAAATACAAAGGTGAAGTAGGAGTGGTAATGAAATACTTGGTTTTGGTTGTGAATAGCAGTCGCGGTTTACTTTGCCCTCTTACTAATTCCTTTATTTGTCTTAACTTATTACCTTCTGTACACCATCGTTAGGCTAATTGGTTATCTTCATTCCCCACCGTTCGGCACCTGCCTATGGTTTGGAAGAAGACTATCCAATAAGCGTAATAGGTGTACCGTCCTAATCTAAGAAGCACTCGCAACCTGAGAGAAGGTAAAAGGAAAAGACAACTGAATAGTCCTATTCATTTTCTCCAGAACCGGAAACCATCCTCGAATAAGTTCCTTCGAGTTCGTATATAACCATACGATGGTTTTATCCAATGGAAGTGGATGTTCGTAGTAATACGGTGTGTTCTGGAGAAAAGGGTAAAAGTAGGAGTGGCAATGAGGTATGCAACTTAGACAATCCAAAAGCCAGTGTTTTAAGAAGGTTCGATTAATCTTGGTCACTTGAGTCATAGTCTAGGGTCAGGCCATGGTCGCTGCTAAAGAGAGAGAGAAAAGAAACACTCAGCGTGCACTCTAACCTAGATCAGAATGGTTACCAATTTATCTAATCTGGAAACCTCCCACTGTTACCTCAAATTCTCCTCCAAACCTGAAAGAAGAATTAGTCGGGATCTCCCAAAGAGTAAACCAACTCATCAGTAGGAATCGGGATCCAACTATCATCGCATGATAACGTGATGGAATCCACTCACGTTATCACACTCCGGAAGGTATGCGCATATCTGGCAAGTTTCAGTTTCTTTAGAAACTCCCGATGTGATTTTTACCCCATGCTCTTATGACCTTGACGAAGGTCAACAAATCATAAGTCACATGTTAAGTTCTACCCGTCATTGTCCAGGTTAATTTGAACCCACCTGTAACAACCGAGCCCAATGCTACTAGTTTCTGTTGCCGTATGTAGGCGTGGTATTTAATTCGTTGATCCTACTTGACTCTTCTTAGTTATAAATTTTACCCGACAATTCATTTCTGCATATAACAATTTTTTAAGGCATCTAAAATAAAATTAAAAATATTCGTCATGGCATGCTTGACACCCCTAACCCTGCTATAGCGTCCGTGCATCGTGTTCTCGTCCCGTTCGGTGAAACGGGCGAGTTTGGACGGCTACGCGTACGTACGTATGTCCGTTTTGGGGGTATGTTTTTTGATTGTAAAATACTCCATTTTAAATTTTGGATCCCGCCTAAAATTTTCTTATTTCAATTTCAAATTTTTGGACCCGACCCAGGCGCAATTTGGAAATATTTTACTTTGCGCCAAAATCCCAAGTTCTAATAATTTTTTAACCGTCGATTATATTTAAATTATAACCCAAAATATTTTTTCGTTTCCTTAAAAATCTTTCACAAAATCCCAGCCAATCAAATTTCGTTTAAAACCCCCGTGGGCCCCACCTTCGCTCTCTCGCTCTCGCTCGCTTTCTTTCTCTCTCCTCCCCAATTCTCTCTCCTCTCGATCTCTCTCCTCTCTCTATCTCTCTCCTCTCGATCTCTCTATCTCTCTCTCTCCTCTCTCTCTCTCCCCGTCTCTATATCTCTCTCTATCTCTATCTCTCTCTCTCCTCTATATATATTTTTCTCCCCTTAAATTTCTTCTTCCTCCAACAGAACCCACCTCGCGCAACCCTAGCTGCCTTGCCCCTCGCCGCCGGAGCCTCAACGCCGACACCACCATCACCGGCCTCCTCGCCCTCGTCATCTCCACTGCACCCTCCTTCCTCCTTGATCAACTCCCCGTGTACCCTGCACCAGCAACCGCGGCCACCTGCGCACCCCTGCACGCGTCTGCGCCGCCGGTGACCTCGTCCTCGTATCCCCGGTCTTCGTGCGCACCCAGTAAGCCTACCTCTCCCTCCTCTCCTTCTTTTCTTATTCTTCCTTTTCTCGCTCTTTTCCCTGTTCTTGATTGGCCGATGGTTCCATGCAGGCAAGTCACCGGAGCTCCGTCGACGTGGTCGGCAATCACAACCCCTCCACGGATCATCGTGAGCAACCTCTTCTCAGATCCTCTTTTCCCTTCTTCTTTATTTTCTTTTCTTTTCTTGTTGCATTCTTGATCGTTCGCTGTTTTGCATCTCGCCGGAATCCGGCCGTGCCGGCGACGTGTCCCGACGATCCAGCGTGGTACTCTGATCTGTGTGGTTCCACTGTTCGTCGTTTGGGTTCATTCCGTGAACCGTGCGCCCGTCGCGAGATTTCCCCGCCGACGTTTAACGTTCCGTATTCCCGGTTCGCGACCCGTCGAGGCAAGTACCCCTTGCTACATGCTAAACAATATTTACATATACTTGATGACACCCTAAAACCTGTAGTTTTAACTTTAGTACGATCATTTCCCATTTTCGTGTTCAATATTGTTATATATCATTTTATCTTTCAAACTTGGAACCTACCTTTTGCAATTACGGTATTGAACCTAATAACCACAGTTACATGTTTTAATTACACTTTCACTAATGACGTAGTCTATGGCACTTTCTCTATTATTTTACTTCACTCGGACACTCGTGTATATTTAACCTGCATAAACCGTGCTTTCATCCTTGGAACCTATATATATATATATATATATATATCATTGCATCTATAAAAATTTTAAACTGGTTAACATGATTTAACGGCCCTAACTGTCATATTGTATTCTTATAATATTGATAACACCTCGGACACACAATTGATAACTGTGCGGCTAATTAATCGATGCTTCTCTATTGTTTAATTCGTTGCTTAAATCTATGTTGTTGATGACCATGCTTGATTATGTAACTGAGTATGAGCACACCCATGATATCGTTTACATCTTGACCTGACTTGCTACATACATATTGTTTGACCGACATGGTACTATACACTGCTTGACTTGACCTGATGTACCATGATCTGACCCGTTACCTGATCTTGTGTCTAATGCCAACAAACCTGACATGTAGTCCTTATGGACCGTTCCTGTTGTCTATCCAGACAAACCTGTTTACCTGATCCTGTGTTGGCATTAGTTCTTGATTACGGGATACCTGACTTGACATACACATATAACTTGGGGGTATGGGGAAATCAAAGGTGAAACCTGACTTGTAACTCAACAGTTCGCTACTTGTTCTGATCAGTTTTAGAGGCTAGGCCAGCCTTGGAATGATGCTGCTGACATCATTCATCTATACACATTCCTGTTTAGTGCCTAACGGCATGTCTCGGTTTCTGCCCGAGAATCTGGGGCCGTGGTCCCGAGTATGTACGGGATACTATTGAGTTACATCGATGATTCATCAATTTGGTTTCAAAGACTTTAGAACAGGAAACCTGATAAAACAGTTTAGTTTACCCACTGCGCTGCTCTGATTTATATTATTGTTACCCTTGCTTTATTCATGTTTATATTCGCATTGCCTGTTACCCTGTTTATTATGTTATTACTTGATGACTTGACGCGCTGACGTCTGGGTTTTGCATGGCCCATATTCTGTACCGCTGTCGCAGTCCGAGCAGGAGTACTTCAGCCGACAGGCTGAGCTGTGAGTGTCAGTAGTTAGCTTTTCTTTCCTGCATTTTATTCCTGATGTGAGCCCGCATTATGGGACATACATTCCAGTTATTTTGTATTGGATCTTTCGCTTCCGCATTTTATTATTCTTGACTCATGTTATCTTGGATTATGGACATGTTTAGATAGTTTTATTTTGTTCTTGATATCTCTACAGCCGTAATGTGACTGTGGATGGATACTTCCTACCCACAGGTAGCATGGTTGGCTATGTCACGTGCCTATTTTAGAGTACTCTGGGAAACGGGGCGTGACATGGTTCTTTTGGTATCAGAGCCATAGGTTAGTCGGGTCGATTCTTTTGTAGTTGGGAATTGTACCCAATCCACGAATCAGAATACCCATGTTTAGGAAACATGTCCTGCCACCTTGCCGTTTTACCATTCTTGAATCACATTCTTCCTGATTATATCTTCTACGATGTGCAAACTTCCTTTGCATATCGACTCGAAACCTGATTCCTTATTATCTCTAGGACTTAGGCGACTTGGGTGGAGTTATGTAATTGTGGCTATGATACCGCGGCATAGTTACAATGCGACACTCTATTTAAGTAACTTGGAGTTCTAGCCTTGATCTATATTTTGAATCTATCATCATGCTAATGTTGGGTGTTTTGATTTCAGGAATATAGCCGATAAGAATTTGAAGACGTACCAAAGGCGTGTGGACGAAGCCGCCATGCTTGGAGTGATAAGGGGAATGCTGGAGAATCAAAAGAAACAGACCGAGCTGATCCACCAGCAAGCGGAATCGTTTTAGGAAGGTTTGCAGATCGTTCAGCAGTCTGTGAACAATGTTGGAGCAAAATCAGTTGACCGAGTAGGGACCGTAGCAGATTTCAGGCGTTTTGGTCCGTCTACATTTACTGGTTTGGAGGAGCCGTTACCAGCAGAGCAGTGGCTAGTTGACACAGAGAACTTGCTTGTTGCGGCACAGATTCCAGATGAGAAAAGAGTTGACGTGGTACGCATTCAGCTAGTGGACTACGCCTGAGAATGGTGGCTTGTGGAGGAGACCCGCTTGCCCAAGCCGATCAAGTGGGCGGATTTTTCAAAGAGTTTCCTAGAAAAGTTCTTCCCGCGGACCGCACGGGAGGAAATGGAAGAGAAGTTCATCGGGCTAAAGCAGAAGGGAGCACCCGTAGATGTGCATGCAGCAGAATGGACAAGACTCAGTAGATTCGCTGGACCTTTAGTTGCCAACGATGCAGACAGGGCACGGAGGTTCATGCGCAGCTTGGATGTGGACATCCAGAGGCAGATTGTCTCCCTGGGTTTGACCACTTTCTCACAAGTACTTGCGGCAGCCCGAGAGCAGCAGAGTTTATCTGGGATGAAGGGGAGTTTGCAGCAGACAGCAGTTGCGGTAAGGAAGCCAGCATTTGTACCAAACCGAGCTCATGATCGCAGATGTATTCCAGTGGACCGTCGAGGTGTAGCACCCATGAAGAAGCCTGTTGTCATTGATCGAAGAAAGAGCATGACTTGTAACTACTGCAATTTACCTGGCCACGTGCAAAAGGATTGTCGAAGGAGGCTGGGACTCTGTTTGGTTTGTAGAGCGGCAGATCACGCTGTTAGTGCTTGTCCATCGAAGCTTCGTACGAGGGATGATTTTTAGAAGCCTCCGCAGAGACCGTTCCAGGGACAGAAACAGCCGACTCAAGGACCTAATCAGGCTCGAGCTTTTACCTTGACAGCGGAAGAAGCTAAGGCGTCAGGAGAAGTTGTCTCAGGTACTCTACTCGTTCATGGTTTTCCCGCATTAGCGTTATTTGATTCTGGTGCATCCCATTGTTTTATGTCATCTAAGTTTTTAACTACACACTCGATTGACTGCACGACCCTATCTAGTTTCTGGGACATACACACTGGGAATGGGAAAATCATAGCTAGTAGGGAATGTAAAGATTGTACAGTTGTTGTGTGCGGACGGGAGCTTTTTGCAGATTTCTTGGTGATTGATACGGGCAGCTACGAAGTCGTCTTGGGAATGGATTTTCTTGGCACTTTCCACGCTCACATTGATTGTAGGGCAAGGAAGGTAATTTTCCAGATTCCCGGGCATCCCGAGTTTAGCTTCACTGGAGGAAGCAGTTCTGTCGGGCAAGTTGAGTTTAGGGCTAGGCCGACAAACAATATTCTTGCATCAATGGAAGTTGATAAAAGTGAAGAGCCGGCTGTTGTTCGTGATTTTATGGACGTGTTTGAAGATATATCGGGTTTACCGCCGAAGCGAGACGTGGAGTTCGCAATTGATCTTATTCCTGGCGCAGCGCCAGTATCCAAAGCGTATTATCCAATGGCACCAGTAGAGTTGGAAGAAGTCAAGAAACAGGTTGCCGAATTGCTTGAAAAGGGTTGGATTCGAAGCAGTAACTCGCCTTGGGGAGCTCCAGTTCTTCTAGTGAAGAAGAAGGATGGCACAAGAAGGATGTGCATCGACTATCGAGAATTAAACCGGGTGACTATTAAGAACAAGTACCCGATCCCTCGCATTGGCGAACTTTTCGAGCAGCTTAGTGGCACGAGGGTATTCTCGAAGCTGGATTTGCGATCCGGATATCATCAGGTCCGAGTGAAAGCAGAAGATATTTGCAAGACGGCGTTCCGAACTCGGTATGGACATTAGAATACTTAGTGATGCCCTTCGGAGTGACGAATGCGCCGGCAGTATTCATGGACTTGATGAACCGAATCTTTTCACCATTCTTGGATCAGTTTATTATGGTATTCATTAACGATATTCTGGTTTACTCAAAGAGTTTTGAAGAGCATGCTGAGCATTTGAAGATCGCACTGCAGACGTTGAGACAGGAGAAGTTATATGCAAAGATGAGTAAGTGCGAGTTTTGGCTGGAGGAAGTAAAGTTTTTAGGGCATGTTGTGTCTGGAAATGGAATCGCCGTCGATCTCGAAAAGATTGCAGCAGTTCGTGATTGGCCAATTCCAAAGAATGTTGCGGAGATAAGAAGTTTTCTTGGACTCGCCGGGTATTACAGAAGATTTGTGGAGAACTTTGCTCGGCTGGCGGAGCCGTTAACCAAGCTTACGCGCAAGGAGCTACCTTTTGTGTGGACGGACAAATGTGCGTTAGCTTTTGAGACGTTGAAGCAGAAGTTGATAACCGCCCCTATTCTGACCGTGCCAGACAATTCCGGAGGATTGGTGATTCACAGCGACGCATCTGGGAAAGGATTGGGATGTGTTTTGATGCAGCATGGGAAAGTTGTAGCGTACGCATCGAGACAGTTGAAGACCCATGAGAAAAATTACCCAACTCATGACTTGGAACTTGCGGCTGTGATCTTCGCTTTGAAGATTTGGAGACACTACCTTTTAGGCGAAAGGGTCGAAGTTTTTACTGATTATAAGAGCTTGAAGTATGTGTTCACACAGAAGGAGCTTAATATGAGGCAGCGTAGATGGTTGGAGCTGATGGCTGACTACGATCTTGATCTTAAGTACCATCCGGGGAAGGTTAATATCGTGCCGGATGCGCTTAGTCGGTTACCAGCAATTCAGGTGTTAACTACGCAGAAGGAGATCGTTGAAGATTTTCGAAGATTTGACTTGGAGGTTGTGCTACCGCATTCTACGGGACAGTTAATACAGCTGCAAGTACATTCATCGTTGATCGAGAATATTAAAGCAGCATAATCGCAGGATCCTAGACTGCAAAAGTTTCGAGGACAGGTTGAAGCCGGACTACGAACGGATTTATTGATCCACGAAGATGGTTCGTTGAGGTATGGTAGCCGTTTGTGTGTGCCAAAAGGGGATATTCGTGAAGAGCTTGTGAAGGAGGCACACAGTTCAACTTATTCTGTACATCCATGAGGCACAAAGATGTACCGAGATATTCGACAACATTTCTGGTGGGAAGGCATGAAACGGGAGATTGCTCGCTTTGTGGCAAAGTGCTTGGTGTGTCAGCAAGTTAAGGCTGAACATCAAAGGGTTGCTGATTTATTGCAACCACTTCTGATTCCTCAGTGGAAGTGGGAACATATAACCATGGATTTCGTGACGGCTTTACCGCGGAGTCCAAAAGGCAACAATGCTGTATGGGTGATTGTTGATCGATTGACCAAGGCAGCTCACTTTATTCCTTTTCGGGTTGGTCAATCAACAGAGATTTTGGCGGAGCGGTACATGCAAGAGATTGTAAGATTGCATGGAGTACCGGTGAGCATAGTGTCTGATCGTGACACTCGGTTTTTATCACACTTCTGGAGGAGTTTACAGGAAAGTTTGGGGACTCGATTGAAGTTTAGCACAGCTTATCATCCTCAAACTGATGGTAAGTCCGAGAGAACAATCCAAACTCTCGAGGATATGTTGAGAGCATGTATGTTGGACTTCAAGGGGTCTTGGGAGGATCATCTACATTTGGTGGAGTTTTCTTACAACAACAGCTTTCAGGCAACTATCCAGATGGCTCCGTTTGAAGCTTTGTATGGTCGTAAATGCCGTTCACCTGTTTGTTGGGACGATGTCGGTGAACGAAGATTATTGGGACCAGATTTGGTTGTGCAGACAGTTGAGAAGGTTAACACTATCAGAAATCATATGAAGGCAGCACAAGACCGACAGAAGAGTTGGGCAGACACGTCAAGAAGACCTCTAGAGTTCGCCGTGGGTGATTTGGTATTCTTGAAGATATCACCGACTAGAGGGGTGATTCGTTTTGGAAGTCGAGGAAAGTTTAGTCCTCGATTCGTTGGACCCTTTGAGATCTTGGAGCATGTTGGTGAGGTAGCGTATCGTTTGGCGTTACCGCAGTCCTTGACGAATGTGCACGATGTGTTTCACGTATCTCAACTCCGTAGGTATGTTCAAGATGAAACGCAGGTATTGGATCATTCGGAGCTAACAGTACGAGAAGACTTGACTTTTGAGGAGCGACCGATTGAAATCGTGGATCGAAGGGAAAAGGTTCTTAAGAACAAGGTGATCCCTCTTGTGCTTGTTTCTTAGGGGAATCGCTCGCATGGAGAGTCCACTTGGGAACGAGAAGATGAAATCCGGCAGAAGTTTCCTCATCTTTTCTTGTAGTCATTTGTTGTCTACCTTTGTATTCTTGGAATTTCGAGGACGAAATTCTTTTGTAGTTGGGTATAATGTAACAACCGAGCCTAATGCTACTAGTTTCTGTTGCCGTATGTAGGCGTATGGTATTTAATTCGTTGATCCTACTTGACTGTTGTTAGTTATAAATTTTACCCGGCAATTCATTTCTGCATATAAAAATTTTTTAAGGCATCTAAAATAAAATTAAAAATATTCGTCATGGCATGCTTGACACCCCTAACCCTGTTATAGCGTCCGTGCATCGTGTTCTCGTCCCGTTCAGTGAAACGGGCGAGTTTGGACGGCTACGCGCACGTACGTGTGTCCATTTTGGGGGTATGCTTTTTGATTGTAAAATACTCCATTTTAAATTTTGGATCCCGCCTAAAATTTTCTTATTTCAATTTCAAATTTTTGGACCCGACCCGGGCGCAATTTGGAAATATTTTACTTTGCGCCAAAATCCCAAGTTCTAATATTTTTTAACCGTCGATTATATTTAAATTATAACCCAAAATATTTTTTCGTTTCCTTAAAAATCTTTCACAAAATCCCAGCCAATCAAATTTCGTTTAAAACCCCCGTGGGCCCCACCTTCGCTCTCTCTCTCTCTCGCTTTCTTTCTCTCTCCTCTCGATCTCTCTCCTCTTTCTATCTCTCTCTCTCTATCTCTCCCCGTCTCCATCTCTCTCCCCGTCTCTCTCTCTATCTCTCTCTCTCCTCTCTATATATTTTTCTCCCCTTAAATTTCTTCTTCCTCCAACAGAACCCACCTCGCGCAACCCTAGCCGCTTTGCCCCTCGCCGCCGCAGCCCCAACGCCGACACCACCATCACCGGCCTCCTCGCCCTCGTCATCTCCACTGCACCCTCCTTCCTCCTTCATCAACTCCCCGTGCACCCTGCACCAGCAACCGCGGCCACCTGCGCACCCCTGCACGCGTCTGCGCCGCCGGGAGTTACCGCCGGTGACCTCGTCCCCGTGTCCCCGGTCTTCGTGCGCACCCAGTAAGCCTACCTCTCCCTCCTCTCCTTCTTTCCTTCTTCTGCCTTTTCTCATTCTTTTCCCTGTTCTTGATTGGCCGATGGTTCCATGCAGGCAAGTCACCGGAGCTCCGTCGACGTGGTCGGCAATCACAACCCCTCCATGGATCATCGTGAGCAAGCTCTTCTCAGATCCTCTTTTCCCTTCTTCTTTATTTTCTTTTCTTTTCTTGTTGCATTCTTGATCGTTCGCTGTTGTTGGGGTAAAAATTTACACCCCGGTTGACCAAGTCAAAATCAAAGTCAACCCCAAGCCAAGTAGGCCCAAGCCCAGATCCAGTGGGCCCATGCCCGGGTCGAGCCCGAACATGAAGCGGCCGGCCTCCCCCCACGCCAAGATAAAAATTTTGTAATAAATAATTTTCTTGCATTTTATTTTATTTTATTTTATGGATTAAATGTAAGAAAAATAGGCATAAAGCCAAATTTTTGTAAAGCCCATGGCTTATGTGCAAAAAGAAATGGCACATGAGCCATGGGATAGGCAAAATGCCATTTTGTGAAGCCCAAGGGGCTATGTGTAAAGTGATGGCCTATAAAGGCAAAGATAATGAAAAATCCCAACAACTTTTCTCTCTCTCTCAAAAAAAAGTCTCAGATCTGAGCTCTTTCTTCCTCCTTCAAGGTTCCAAAACCTTTTTATTTCTTTTGAATTAAATCAAGAGTTTTACTCTTCCTTTTTCAAAACTAAATAGTTTTTCACCACAAAACCCATAAAGGGGAACTCAGATCTTCCATTAGATTTCAAAAAGAAGAGATTTTTAAAAATCCCACAGCTCTTGATCTTCAAGATCCAGCTAACAGAGGAGGAAGAAGAAGAACATCTTTCACTAAACCCCCCAAAAAAGAAGAAAAACACACTCAGGAGTCCAACTCCTCTCTGATTTCTCTTCTGAGAAATTTTTTCAGGCTAAAAGCTTCTTTTCCTCGCCGGCGCTCCAGCGCAGAGCGCCCGCGTGCCAACACGTGGCGCGCTTGCGCTCCAGCGCAAGCGCTCGAGTGCAAGTCGCCCCCGTGCCGACACGTGGCGCTCTTACGCTCAAGCGCAAGCGCAAGTCGCCCCCGTGCCGACACGTGGCGCGCTTGCGCCCAAGCGCTCAGCGTCTGAGCGCAAAGCGCCCACGTGCCGACACGTGGCGCGTTGCGCTCCAACCACTCTGCGCTTGAGCGCAAAGCGCCCACGTGCCGACACGTGGCGCGCTTGCGCTCAAGCGCCTAGGCGCTGGCCCCACGCATCCTTTGGATGTCTTTTTCCCCCTTTTTCATATATATACATATGTATACAAATGTACACATGCACATACTCTACGACACTGTCCCTGTTAGAAAAAATTTCTAATGCCCCGCACCCCGCAAGGGGGCTGCTAGCCCCCTTGACCCCCAGCCCGCTATCCGGGTAGCGGGACCCCCGTAAAAACTCTGCGTGGCTCCCGATATATTTAAACCCCCCCTCCAAAACACAACACACATACACTGCATATTGAGTTCGCATGACCATTTTAACCCGTTAATCGGAGGTTCCCTCGCCCCAAAGGTGAGGGGTAATTAACGGCAGCTTAGTCCGCGGCTGCCGGAGATTCGGATCTCCACAATCATTAAACCCCGGCCTATCCTAGGCAGGGGGAATCTGTAGTACGCCTGACAAGCGTGCGCGTATTCCCATCTCAATGGGGTGACGAAAAACACCCTACAGATTCTGGCACGCCCGGTGGGACCAATCTCTTCTCCCATATTTCGGGTTAAACGTTCATGCGAACTCAATCAATATACATACCTGTATTTATATTAAAAATAATGCTTTTTAATGCAGATTTTCAAGCAATCAACCTTCGACGACAATGTCTCCCCAGACGAATTCAGCTTCCAACGTGACCCCGATTCCGTACGTGGTCAAGATCAACGCTCGTGTGGTTCTCCCCGCAAGCCTCAGTCGACAGTGGGAGGAACCGCCCCGCCAGTTCGGCTCCGTCATCATCTACCCTGCCGGAAGCGCTCATCTGGCGAAGATCCCGGTGGAACAGGTGGCCAAGCCAGTCTCAAGGGTAAAGTGGCCGAATGTCGTGATCGCCAAGGCACCACAACCGAAACTCAAGACGCTATCTGAACGATTCTCTGGTGCTCCAGCGGGGGGCAAGAACTTCGGTACAAAGGGCAACATCAAATGTTGCGGACGAGCTCAGGCGATAACTCCAACAAATGCACAATCGAGCGTATCTCCAAGGCCCTCCATCGCCCGGTCTGCGGCGTCTTCCCAAAAAGCCAAAGTCTGCCAGGTGCTTAGAACAGAAAAGTTAAGGCAGAAGCGGCTCAGGTATCGAGCCAACAAGAAGGCCAAGGCTTCGGCCAAATGGAATCGTGTGAAGTTCCAAGTGCAGGGTTGCCCGGCGACGACGGCCGAGTCGGACGTAAGAATCAGCAATTCCTTCGAGCCCCAGAAGTGGGTTCAGAAAAATGCCATGACCGCTAGAATCAAGAAGACAGCGGTCCGAACAGTGCTACAAAGAGACGTGTCCCGGCCCCAACAGAAGAAGTATGACACTGTCTCTTCAAGAGTCTATCAAGCACTCTGTGCCGCGCGAAAGCAGCGGGGCAAACCCAGAAAAGAAGCGCCACCACCATTCAAGAACCTGTTTAGGCCAGCCGCCTTCAATCGACTACCAGCTACCAAAGCAAGGGGGTCAAGACAGCGATCCGTGAAATCAGCCGCCAATGATAGAAAGACGGCCGGATATATCGTCCATACGGTCTATATGGCGGGCGGGCGCCCCAGCGACAACCTTCGCAGCAAAAGTAAGGACGGGGCCACCACATCCCAAGCCCAATCTAGCCTGAATGTGGTTTCCGCCGCCCAAGAGCAGCCGCCCCTGCTGGATGAAGAAAACCCTCTCGATGAGGATGATAGGCAGATAGACCCCTCGGTTCATGTAGAGTCAAGCTCGGACAGCGAGGACGAGCCGACTTTCCGCCCCAGGACCGCGGAGCAGGAGCTGCTTCAAGAGCTTCGAAAACAGCTCAGGAGCAAAGATAAAGAGATGGCCAAGCTCTATTCGAAAATTGACGACTTAACGAATGTGGTGATGCAGCTTACGGCTCAAATTGCTCGAGCGCCTCCCAATCAGGCACAAGCCGCTACTAATCAGCCGGGTGATGACAATCCAAGGCAGCCAATGCCTGTTCCTTTGGGACCAAGACTGGTCGAGCCAAATGAAAGCCGGCTACATTCCGCTTCTGGGGACGCCTTGGCCCCAGATAGAACTATCCCGCTAACACAGGATCGGATAATGGATTTGGTCACCAGCAAGGTTAAAACATTGGTGGCCGAAGCTGAAGCTCAGAAAGAAATCAGCAGTAGTGGGCGGCCATATCCCGCGCAGTACGATCTGATTGAGTTCCCAAGCGGCTACGTCATTCCTAAGTTCGGAAGATTTGATGGAACGGGGAATGCAAACCAGCACGTCGCCCACTTCAAACCATCGTGCGGAAATACAGGGGGCAATGACGCGCTCCTTCTTCGTCAGTTTGTCAACAGCCTGACCGGCGTCGCCTTCGACTGGTATGCGAGTATACCGGACGGGTCCGTCATTACCTTTGCCCAAATGGAGTCCCTGTTTCGGCAAAGGTTCATGAGTGTCAGTGATAAAATCTCCATTGCCGACCTTGTGAGGACCAAGCCGGGGAAGAATGAAAGCAACACCGACTTTATCATCCGATGGCGTAATCTCACAGTCAAGTGCGAACCGCCGCTGGAGCAGGACCAGTCCGTCAGTCTTCTCATTGGGAACCTCAGCAATTGGATGGTCCCATTCTTGTGTACAGCGGGCCTCAAGACATTTCAGGAGCTAACCAAGAAAGTCTAAATGCTGGAACGCTCGAAACAAGAATCCCCGCCGGACTCTCAGAGAGACAAAACCTGGAAAAGCAAGCGGGACGACAACCGTAGAAGCGGGAGTTCCAGCAGTACCAATGTCTTCAATGCCTCCGACAATGAAGAAAAGCGAAGGGCGGGTGAATCCAAAACCAACCGGTCTCGAAAGCCATTGCTGGGAGGAGACGGGCCTTCCCTAGAGGAAAAAAAGAACAAGGTTTACTCTTTCAGAAGGGACAAGGTCCGCAAGATATTTAAAGATGCCTTGAACAACGGCCTACAATTGCCGGAGTCGAAAAGACCCCAAGAAGTAAAAATGACCGACAATCCTCTGTATTGCCCGTACCACCGAGTAGTGAGCCATGTGATCGAGGATTTCTATATCTTCAAAGACTGGGTCGAGAAGCAGTACAAGGCTGGAGAGATCGAGCTGTCCAAAAGCGTGTTGGTAAACAATCAAGTTGTAACCGCCAACTTTATACAGACGGAAGTTGAAGCCTTCTGGGAGCAGACAGCTGAACCTGCTGCCCTGAAAAAGGAAACTGACTCATCGCGGCCTCCGTGGGGTATGCACATATCTAATAAGACGAAGAAGATGCTAAAGCTACTTCAGAAAGAGCCCATGATGGAATGGGAAGGACAGAAGAAGCCTAACAGTCCAGCTGCCAATGCGGCTCCATCAGGCTCAAAATCCAAGAAGCTCAAGAAGAAGAAAAGTGCAGCTCGGCGCGAAAAAGAGTCTGCAGGGAGATCGACCATTCAAAAATATATCGATTCCCTCGAAGAATATGAACAAAAGGAAAGAACATTGATTCAATTGAAGGAGTTCTTCCCTGTACAAGCGGCTGAAATTCTGGAGGAGTTAAAAGAAGACTCCAATGAAGAGATCCCAGTAGTGACCTGCTACGCCATCCATCTTGGCAGCGACTCCGAGGATGATCTCTGTTTTCCCGAAGAGGACGAGGAGCTCACCACAAAGGCCAATCAAATCCAGCTCAGAAGCGGCAGGGCTCTACCGCCAAATCAGGGCAACGCCCCAAAAGGGAAGGAAAAACAAGTCGCTAATGAAGAAGATGGCAGAGAACCGGCTGATGAAAACATAAGTCCTTCCTCGGTGGACTATAATGTCTTGGCACATCTCCGGAAGCTTCCGTCTCTCCTGAGCATCTACGACGCCTTGGTCCTATCTAAGGAGCTTAAAGATATTCTCATTCACGCTCTACAAAACCCCGAGCGGTATCAGGCTCACCTTGCGGAAATTAATATGAAAGAAGCCCAGCACGCTTTGTATGCCGCCGCAGTCACATTTAAGGATGAAGACTTGCTACTGGGAACGGCTGAGCATAATCGGCCGCTTTACGTGACCGGGTATAGCGACGGAGATAGAATTAATCGCATATTGATTGATCCGGGGTCCTCAGTGAACATCATGAACTTGCGAACTCTGAAGAGTTTGTCAATGGACGTCCGACATCTGTCAAAGGAAAGGATTGTCATTCAAGGCTTCAACCAAAATTGCCAGCAAGTTCTGGGGTCTTTATCTTTGCCAATCAAATTTGGGGATCTGCAAACTGAAGCTAAGATATACGTGATCGACGCCGACACATCTTATAAGATTCTCTTGGGACGGCCGTGGCTCCGCGATTACGGCATCATTCCGTCAACTCTCCATCAATGCATGAAGTATACTAAAAATGGCGAAGAAAGACGCATTGACGGAGACATCCAGTCGTTCGGTGTGCATGAAGTCCGATATGAAGATTCTCGATACTTTATGAACCACCAAAATGCTAAGCCACAACTGACTGAGGATAGACCGGCCCCAAGACTCAAAAGAAAATCTGCGCCGCCTGTCACTTTCAAAAGCAAAAATACCCAAGTGCGCCCGCATTTCGGCAGCGACACTGATGAGTCCGACGCTGGAAGCCCGTCCTTCCGTAAAACTCGCCCTCATTTCGGCAGCGATACGGACGAATCTGTTACTGAAGGCCCATTTAGCAGCAAAGTCCGCCCTCATCTTGGCAGTGACACTGAAGAGTCAGAAGAAGAGGACCTGCCGTGCAACAGCTGTGCAGATTGGCCCCCCATGCAGCAAGCGAAACTACGAGAGACATTCGAAGTCGCAGAAGGGTCCCTGGCCATCACAAGGGTGCCGGAACGGATGTGCAAAAAGCTCGACGCATTGTCAGTCTCTACCGTGGACCAGCTGAAAACTTTCTACGTGCCCGGGAGGAAAAATGGACAGAAGGGCATCCTGTTTTACAGGTCAAACCCCGTTGTGCACCCGGACGATCTTTCTGTCGCGTGCCTTCCCTATGAGAGAGGCATAAGAGCCGTCCTCAATCCCAGATACTATGCGCCCGAGATGCGGGAATACTTTAAGAAGTGCGGATGCCGGTAATATCAAACGGAGTCCGAAGCAAAGTTTTACGAAGGGCTATGGTATCCGCCCCAGGTTCGAGCACTCATCGATGGACGAATTCCAGATAGACGGGGCATAGGCTACATTCAACCTGATTCCAAAGCATGCCATATGATCCATGTTGGTGAGGCCAGCGAAAGATCAAATGATGACGACGAGATAGCCGAGCCAGAAGAAGCTCCTCAAGAGCTCGAAGATGGCGGACAAGCAACCTTTGACGAGCTAACCGAGATTGACTTAGGAACGCCCGATAATCCAAGGCCGACCTACATCAGCTCGCTCTTGTCAGAGGAAATGAAAGCGCAGATAATTGCCCTGCTGCATGAGTTCGTCGACTGCTTCGCATGGACATACAAAGAAATGCCTGGCCTTTCCCCTGAAGTGGCCGTACATAAGTTGGCTATATCTCCTGATGCTAGGCCAGTCAAACAAGCTCCTCGAAGAATGAGAAGGGAACTAGAAGAAAAGGTCATCGAGGAAACTAAGAAACTCATCGATGCCGGCTTCATCAGGGAAGAGAAATATGCAGACTGGATCGCATGCATAGTCCCAGTGAAGAAGAAAAATGGGCAGATCCGAGTTTGTGTCGATTTCAGGGACCTCAACAAGGCATGTCCTAAAGACGACTTCCCGCTACCGGTCATGGAAATGATGGTCGATAACACCTCAAATTATGAACTGTTCACCTTTATGGATGGCTCGTCTGGATATAATCAGATCAAGATGTCGCCTGAGGATGAGAAGCACACATCATTTCGAACCCCGATCGGAATATATTGCTACAAGGTAATGCCATTCGGACTGAAGAACGCAGGTGCTACATATCAAAGGGCAATGACTAATATCTTTGATGACCTAATCCATAAAGTCGTCGAATGCTATGTTGATGATCTGGTCGTCAAGACTAAAGCCAAGGCCGATCATATCTAAGATCTCAGGACCGTTCCCACCAGACTGAGGGAATACGATCTGAAGATGAATCCTCTGAAGTGCGCTTTTGGCATGTCATCGGGAAGATTCCTGGGCTTCATAGTCCGACATCGAGGGATCGAATTTGACCCATCAAAGATAAAGGCCATCATGGAGATGCCCCCTCCGAAGAGTTTGACGCAGCTAAGATCTTTTTAAGGCAAGCTTGCTTATATACGGAGGTTTATCTCAAATTTATCGGGGAGATGTGGGCCCTTCTCAAAGCTCATGAAGAAAGGAGCTCCTTTTATCTGGGATGCCGAATGTCAAGCAGCGTTCGAAAGCATCAAACAATCCTTGTTGCACCCTCCAGTGCTGGCCGCTCCCATTCCAAATAAACCGCTGATTCTCTACACTGCCGCGCTGGACGAGTCACTCGGTGCGCTCCTTGCCCAGAATAACGAGGAAGGAAAAGAAAATGCCCTCTACTACCCCAGTCGAACTCTAGTCGGGGCGGAACACAACTACTCCCCGATCGAAAAGCAATGCCTGGCTCTGATATTTGCTGTGAAGAAGCTGAGGCACTATCTGCTCGCTCATCGGGTTATGCTGATCTCCAAGGTCGACCCGCTCAAACACTTAATGACCAGAGCGAGCCTAGCCGGCAGAATGGCAAGATGGGCTGTTATGCTACTTGAGTTTGACATAGTCTACACTCCTCAGAAAGCAGTAAAAGGGCAAGCTCTTGCAGACTTTCTCGCTGCTCATCCCATACCAGAAGGGTCGCCGCTAAATTGTGAGTTACCCGATGAACAAGTGCTGCACCTCGAGGAAGATGAGCCATGTTGGGAGCTCTACTTCGATGGAGCCTCGTCAATAAGGACCTCCAGTAAATCAAGCGTCTCGGAGATAAAAGCAGGGATAGGATTGGTGTTCATCACACCATCAATGGGAACCATACGGCGTTCATTTGCTCTCACCGAGCCTCGGACAAACAATGAAGCTGAGTATGAAGCTCTGATAGCTGGTTTGGAGCTCGCCATAGAAATGGAAATCCGTCGGCTACGAGTTTACGGTGACTCCCAGCTCGTCGTCAATCAAGTAAGCGGCGATTATAAGATATACAAACCCGAATTAGCTCGGTACAGAGGCCGAGTCGTGGAACTCATGAAACGGTTCACTCATATTGAACTAACGAGAGTCCCTAGAGCGTTGAACAGAAAGGCCGACATACTCGCTCGCCTAGCCAAGGAGCTGGCTGATCCTGACATGGACGAAATTCTGATCACAGTCAGGAGCCGACAAATTCTACCCCCAGTCTCTCTACGAGAAGAGGAAAGTGCGGAACAGAAGAGCAGTCCCGCCGAAGAAGCTTCGATCATCCAAGACGAGCCCGATTGGAGAGAACCCTTCATAGAGTACCTCCGATACGACAAGCTGCCCGAAGAAAAATCTGCGAGGATTCAGCTGAAGAAAAGAGCTCTCCGATACGTGTTTGTAAATGACACGTTATACCGCAGGTCATATGACCAACTCTGGCTCAGGTGTCTATCATTGGCCGAAGCCCAAAAGATCATGAAAGATGTTCACTCGGGCGTTTGCGGTGCTCACCAATCTGGCCCCAAGATGCGACTTCAAATCAAACGGCTTGGGTATTACTGGCCCACCATGATACGGGATTGTGGAGAGCATGCAAAGAAATGTTATATCTGCCAAATTCACGGTGATTTTATTCACAAGCATCCCAATCCATTGCATCCTACGGTGGCGTCGTGGCCCTTCGAAGTCTGGGGCACCGACATTGTTGGCCCAATTGATCCTCCGTCATCCAAAGGCCATCGGTTTATACTGGCCGCGACAGATTACTTCTCCAGATGGGCTGAAGCTGTCCCGCTAAAAGAAGTCAAGACAAAAGATATTCTGACATTCTTCCAGCATAATATTCTATACCGCTTCGGTACACCAAGAAGAATCATTTCTGACAACGGGCCTTCTTTCAAGAGCTTCAATGTCTCAAGGTTCGCTACTCAGCACAAGATAGATTGGAGATATTCCTCCATCTATAATCCAAGAGCCAATGGGCTAGCCGAAGCCTTCAATAAGACTCTATGCAAGCTCCTGAGGAAAAATGCTTCAGCCAACAAGAGAGACTGGAATCTCAAACTTCACGAGGCATTGTGGGCATATCGCACCACGCACCGTACTCCAACTCAGTCCACTCCATACTCATTGCACTTCGGAGTGGAGGCGGTCCTCCCCCTCGAAGTCGAAGTTCCAAGCTTAAGAATGGCCGTTCAACATGAGTTGACGGAGGAGGAAAACGTGCTCCTTCGACTTGAAGAACTCGATGCCCTCGAAGAAAAGAGGCTCGCGGTGCAGCAAATTCTGGAGCTATACCGAGCCCAAATGTCACGGGCCTATGACAAGATAACCCGTCTCCGCGCTTTCAAGAAAGGTGAATTGGTGTTGGTCCTCAAAAGACCGATCATCCCCAATCGACATGCCAAGGGAAAATTCGAGCCAAACTGGGAAGGACCATACGTTATTGAGAAAGTGTTTGACGGAGGATCCTACCAACTAATAAGTGCCGAGGGAGAAAGGCCCATGCCACCCATCAATGGCCGATATCTCAAGAAATACTACACGTGAATGCTCCAAGTCGCAGGCGAATCGAGCACATCAGCCCTACGGTCTGGATCATACATCCTGCAAAACCGTATACAATCCACGGGCATAAATGACCCCTATCTCTCCCAAATCCTGCCGGTGAGACTACTTTTAAAGTCCCACCAGCGGCAAAAAAAAAATAAAAAAATAAAATAAAATAAAATAATAAAAGAAATAAAAAATAAACGGTATGTCCACAAGCAAAACGGGCATAGATGAAAACCCGAAAGGGCTCCGTGAGTAAAAACAGCAGGACTACCGGCGAGTCTGTGAAAACCCGAAAGGGCGCAAACTCGTGAATAGAGATGAAATACACTCACAAAGTCCTCTCGACCTTGTGAGGAGAAAACCCCTGCGTGAGATCCTTACGACTCACAAAGGAGCAACACACGTAGGAATCCTCACGATTCCTAAGGAGAAAATACACCTGCGGGATCCTTACGACTCGTAGGGAGAAAATGCTTTTATGGGACCCTCACGGCCCATAAAATTGAAAAGTCTTAGGTGACAGGGATCTAAACCTGTCTCCTAAGCCATCGCTCCCCAACCCCAAAATGGCGAATGATGAGTCGCTCCTGGTACCATATTCCAGTATAGCGATGCAGACGCCAACCAAATTCCAAATCCCATACCCCAACGGCGAATGATGAGTCGCTCCTGGTACCACATTCCAGTGCAGCGATGCAGACGCCAACAAAGCCCTGAAATTTTTCCGACCCTACGGTCTGGATCATACATCCTGCAAAACCGTATACAATCCACGGGCGTAAAACAATCCCGATCTCTCCAAAAAAAAGAGAAAAAGAAGAAAAAAATATATAAAAATAATGGTATGTCCACAAGCAAAATGGGCACGGATGAAAACCCGAAAGGGCTCCGTGAGTAAAAACAGCGGGACTGCCGGCGAGTTTGTGAAAACCCGAAAGGGCGCAAACTCATAAAAAAGAAAAAGAAAAAGAAAAAGAAATGAAATGCACTCGTAAAGTCCTCTCGACTTTGTGAGGAGAAAATTCCCGCGTGAGATCCCTACGACTCACCAAGGAGCAACACACTTAGGAGTCCTCACGACTCTTAAGGAGAAAACACACTTACGAGATCCTTTCGACTCGTAGGGAGAAAATGCTTTTATGGGACCCTTACGGCCCATAAAATTGAAAATTCTTAGGTGATAAGGATCTAAACCTGCCTCCTAAGACATCAATTCCCAAATCCCCTCGGGGCAAATGATGAGTTGCTCCTGGCATTATTCCAGTGCAGCAATGCAGATGCCAAATAAAAACCAAAATCCCAAAATCCTCTCGATGACAGATGATGATTCGCTCCTGGTACCATATTCCAGTATAGCGATGCTGATGTCAACCCAAATCAAAACCAACAAGTCAACTTCCACTCCGACACCGCAGAAAGCGGAGCGAGTCAGAATCCAATCTCGACACCGCAAGAAGCGGAGCAAGTCAAGTCTACCCCTGACACTGTAAGAAGCAGAGCAAGTCAAATCAAGCACCGACCGTCCAAGTCGCAAAAAGGGCAGAATCGACCGTCCAAGTCGCTAAAATGGCAGCATCGACCGTCCAAGTCGCAAAAAGGGCAGCATCGACCGTCCAAGTCGCAAAAAGGGCAGCACCGACCGTCCACGTCGCTAAAATGGCAGAACCGACCGTCCACGTCGCTAAAATGGCAGCATCGACCGTCCAAGTCGCAAAAAGGGCAGCATCGACCGTCCACGTCACTAAAATGGCAGCACCGACCGTCCAAGTCGCAAAAAGGGCAGAATTGACCGTCCAAGTCGTAAAAAGGGCAGCGTCGACCGTCCAAGTCGCAAAAAGGGCAACATCGACCGTCCACGTCGCTAAGATGGCAGCATCGACCGTCCATGTCGCAAAAAGGGCAGAACCGACCGTCCGAGTCGCAAAAAGGGCAGAACCGACCGTCAAAGTCGCTAAAATGGCAGCATCGACCGTCCAAGTTGCAAAAAGGGTAGCATCGACGGTCCACATCGAAAAAAGGGCAGCACCGACCGTCCAAGTCGCAAAAAGGGCAGCACCGACCGTCCACGTCGCTAAAATGGCAGCAACAACCGTCCATGTCGTAAAAAGGGCAGTGCCAGCTTCCCAAAAGGCGGGAACCAAATCAAGTCGCCTCCACGTGAAATAAGATCCATCAACTTCATGCACACGACCCACATATGTAGTGTGCATTTATTGATGGGGGGCAATTTGTTGGGGTAAAAATTTACACCCCGGTTGACCAAGTCAAAATCAAAGTCAACCCCAAGCCAAGTGGGCCCAAGCCCAGATCCAGTGGGCCCATGCCCGGGTCGAGCCCGAACAAAAAGCGGCCGGCCTCCCCCCACGCCAAGATAAAAATTTTGTAATAAATAATTTTGTTGCATTTTCTTTTATTTTATTTTATGGATAAATGTAAGAAAAATAGGCATAAAGCCAAATTTTTGTAAAGCCCATGGCTTATGTGCAAAAAGAAATGGCACATGAGCCATGGGATAGGCAAAATGCCATTTTGTGAAGCCCAAGGGGCTATGTGTAAAGTGATGGCCTATAAAAGCAAAGATAATGAAAAATCCCAACAACTTTTCTCTCTCTCCAAAAAAAAAGTCTCAGATCTGAGCTCTTTCTTCCTCCTTCAAGGTTCCAAAACCTTTTTATTTTTTTTGAATTAAATCAAGAGTTTTACTCTTCCTTTTTAAAAACTAAATAGTTTTTCACCACAAAACCCATAAAGGGGAACTCAGATCTTCCATTAGATCTCAAAAAGAAGAGATTTTTAAAAATCCCACAGCTCTTGATCTTCAAGATCCAGCTAACAGAGGAGGAAGAAGAAGAACATCTTTCACTAAATCCCCAAAAAAAGAAGAAAAACACACTCAGGAGTCCAACTCCTCTCTGATTTCTCTTCCGAGAAATTTTTTCAGGCTAAAAGCCTCTTTTCCTCGCCGGCGCTCAAGCGCAGAGCGCCCGCGTGCCAACACGTGGCGCGCTTGCGCTCCAGCGCAAGCGCTCGAGCGCAAGTCGCCCCCGTGCCGACACATGGCGCTCTTGCGCTCCAGCTCAAGCGCTCGAGCGCAAGTCGCCCCCGTGCCGACACGTGGCGCTCGAGCGCAAGTCGCCCCCGTGCCGACACGTGGCGCTCTTGCGCTCCAGCGCAAGCGCTCGAGCGCAAGTCGCCCCCGTGCCGACACGTGGCGCTCTTGCGCTCAAGCGCAAGCGCTCGAGCGCAAGTTGCCCACGTGCCGACACGTGGCGCGCTTGCGCCCAAGCGCTCAGCGTCTGAGCGCAAAGCGCCCACGTGCCGACACGTGGCGCGTTGCGCTCCAAGCACTCTGCGCTTGAGCGCAAAGCGCCCACGTGCCGACACGTGGCGCGCTTGCGCTCAAGCGCCTAGGCGCTGGCCCCACGCATCCTTTGGATGTCTTTTCCCCCTTTTTCATATATATACATATGTATACAAATGTACACATGCACATACTCCACGACACTGTCCCTGTTAGAAAAAACTCTGCGTGGCTCCCGATATATTTAAACCCCCCTCCAAAATACAACACACGTACACTGCATATTGAGTTCGCATGACCATTTTAACCCGTTAATCGGAGGTTCCCTCGCCCCAAAGGCGAGGGGTAATTAACGGCAGCTTAGTCCGCGGCTGCCGGAGATTCGTATCCCCATAATTATTAAACCCCGGCCTACCCTAGACAGGGGGAATCTGTAGTACGCCTGACAAGCGTGCGCGTATTCCCATCTCAATGGGGTGACGAAAAACACCCTACAGCTGTTTTGCATCTCGCCGGAATCCGGCCGTGCCGGCGACGTGCCCCGACGATCCAGCGTGGTACTCTGATCTGTGTGGTTCCACTGTTCATCGTTTGGGTTCATTCCGTGAACCGTGCGCCCGTCGCGAGATTTCCCCGCCGACGTTTAACGTTCCGTATTCTCGGTTCACGACCCGTCAAGGCAAGTACCCCTTGCTACATGCTAAACAATATTTACATATACTTGATGACACCCTAAAACCTGTAGTTTTAACTTTAGTACGATCATTTCCCATTTTCGTGTTCAATATTGTTATATATCATTTTATCTTTCAAACTTGAAACCTACCTTTTGCAATTACGGTATTGAACCTAATAACCACAGTTACATGTTTTAATTACACTTTCACTAATGACGTAGTCTATGGCACTTTCTCTTTTGTTTTACTTCACTCGGACACTCGTGTACATTTAACCTGCATAAACTGTGCTTTCATCCTTGGAACCTATATATATATATATATATATATATATATATATATATATATATATATATATATATATATATATCATTGCATCCATAAAATTTTTAAGCTGGTTAACATGATTTAACGGCCCTAACTGTCATATTGTATTCTTATAATGTTGATAACACCTCGGACACACAATTGATAACTGTGCGGCTAATTAATCGATGCTTCTCTATTGTTTAATTCGTTGCTTAAATCTATGTTGTTGATGACCATGCTTGATTATGTAACTGAGTATGAGCACACCCATGATATCGTTTACATCTTGACCTGACTTGCTACATGTTAGTGTTTATGCCCTAGAAGGCCATTACTGTATCATACTAGCTTGTATATTACTTAATGGAAGCTTGGGATATTCACATGCATATAACAGTCTTGCTAAACATGGTAGTATGCTACTTGGTTTTTCTATCTTAATATGTGAGTATACGTATTGATAGAGCTCTTAGGATCTTGCTTGGCTACCAGCGTTGTGATGGCAGTCACACTAGTGGGGGCTGGGTAGTCTACAAGCACATCCTTATTCAGGTCCCTGGTCGTTGGATTATCGAGACAGAGCATCGATACTCCGGAGTAGACTAGTGTGTACGCTTCTCATCCCAGTTGGGGAGATGGTCTGTCCCACAGCCATCAGTACGTCGTACTAGAGATAGTATACAGGTGCTCGTTAGGTTACGGGTACACCGGACAGGACTCACAGGGAACTGTTGGTTGGTTTGATACCAGTCGTCAGTGAACAGTTCCCAGGTGACATGAGTACAGCGTAGTCCGCAGACTTGACACTGCTACTTCGCCTCGAGTGTGTCCCACTGTTCTTAGATTGCTACCCTACCACGGCTCAAAGGAGTCGTGCAAACAGGTAGCAGTTGGGTGCAGTCCCGAGCACTTGGAGGCAGTGGCGGTTAGACAGGATTCGTCCCTCCCGGTATTGGGAGTAGATATCGTGCTGTGTCAGAGAGCCATTACGCAAAGTCCCTGGCCAGGGCAAGCGAGATTTGCTGGTAGGTTCCAGCAGTTTCTCAGGGTGTAATGGGCTTCACTCCGACACGACTTATACCGCTATTAGGGGACTGACGCTTGCCGCCCCCCTAGGCCCGATATGCGATAGTCATGGACGAACGGACCGGACTGTATGGAGATTGTCACATCAGACTCAGTAGGAGTTCGGATGGGTTTACTCATCGGCCTTCTTATCGACAACTACCTGGGGACCGTTACGTACAGCTAGTGCCGCTTGCGGTCTGTGGTTAAACCCACTGCCAGCGTAGTAGTCGAGTCTCTAGAGTCCCACACAGAGAGTTTCCTACTCCAGGCGAAACGATATAGAGGTTGCATGGTTTTGCGACAAAGGGTTCGGACGCATACGTGCGTTTACGCGCATATGACTTTCGGACAGATTTTACCAGTCGGCTTTGGTTTAAGCCAGTTACTGGTATCCGGTTATTGGATTTTTACAGTCTAAAGTTTTTCCGTATTTTTTACGGATCGGAGGGGCGTTCTCGTAATTACTCGAGAAGCTTCTAGAAGTGGTGACTAAGGAGGTTTAGGTGTCATTTGCATTAAATGAGTTTAGTGAGTCATGAGGGTGATTCATGCATATCATTAATGCATGATAAATGCTTAATGAGTCATGGTTATGAATCACCACTAGATATTTATGAAACTTCATTATTCATCATTTTAGTTTTCTTTTATGGATGAATTTTAAAGGTTCATATATATTATGATAGATTTACTATTCTCATTACTCTCATTCTCACCTTCTCTCTCCTCAAGCTCTCTCTCTTCAAAAGACTAATCCTCACCCTCATGTGTTGAGATCTAGGATTAGTAAGACTAATCAATCCATAACCATCTCTATATTACACCTAGCTTCTTTGATTAGCAATCCAAGAAGGTTAGTTGCCTCAAGCTTAGAGGTTTAGCTTGGAGTTTTGCTCTCGGGTGGATCGTCTACTACCTAGAGAAGGCCGAGGAGAACCAAGGAGGACATAAAGAAGAAGGACCGGTTCATTAGGTATAATCCCTAATCTCTTATGTAAAGAAACTCATAAGAATACGGTTTTTAGGGTTTAGCTTCGATTCATGCGGTTAGTCGATGTTCGTTGTTTAAACTTGATCGTTTTTGTAAATTCCGCCTCCCCACTAGTACTGGGGTGTACTACATCGACTTACAGTGGTATCAGAGCCTCGCTAAACACTAAATAACTTAATCGCAAATTTGTACGAATTTCGAACGAAAAAACGATCCCGGAAAACCCTAGTTCTGTTAAGTTTCTGTCGAAGTGAAAATGAAGTCCTAAAATTTTTCTGGAGTGTTCAGAGAGCTAGAAATGGGTCCAGGAGAACACCCAAGAAATTTGAGCCCATGAATCGACAACTCGGCCGCGGAAGCGCGGCGGATCGGTGGGATCTGCCGCGCATCCGCGGCGCTTTGGCCGAGTCATGGACTCGTTTTTCTTGTGTGGGTCCCCTGTGACATTTGGGGTTTTCTGGGATATTTAATTATTGCTCAGGTTACTGTTTAACAGAGCAGATTTTGGAGCAATTTTGAAGTTGTTTATTCGATCGAAAAATACAGTATTTGCGTATTGGATTATATCTGTGATTGTTTGATGTGTTCGTAAACCTTCCCCAACTGCTAGTATGTCGGTTGGCAGGGGGTTGCACATTTCTGAAATGGTTATATCTGTTTGTGCATATAAACTGTATTGGACTGTTGTGGTGTATAGCCGGGGTTAGCAAAGGGTTATTGTTATAATTCATTTGTTGTAAATGTAATTTGTTGTAATATTATTTTCGCGGGGCACTTCCAGGTTGCGGTTGTAGCCACCGTTGTATTATTTCATTTTACTGTTTTTGCTCCTAGGACTGACCCAAGGTGGGGTACACAGACTGCCGGGTGGGTAGTTTGCCGTACCCGTAGGGGTCGAGGGTGGGGTAAACGGCTATTCATCACAACTGTGTAATCTGTCTTTTCTTGCAGGCTCAAAAGAAATACAGATTGCTTGCAAATCCAATATTGTTTATCTGTGTTCTGGAATGAATATCATTGCGTCAGACGAATGTAAAATATCTATATTATGATAGCTATTTAGACGTCACTTATGTTTTACACCCGCGCTAGCCCAGCCCCCGCTCTGTCGTTAGTTAAGTAACCTAACGGGTGATGACGGGACCCCGTGGCGAATGCGGATGGCATAAGAGGACGTTATATTTTCGTTGTTTTCTGCAATGATAGGTTAATGATGGGACGCATTATCTATAATGCAAAGTAAAACAAACCAAAGTTTAAATCGTTGGAACAATTTAAAAGAAACCACTCGGTTATTTTTAAAAAAAAACAGATATTTTTAAATACGGAGATTTAACCACTCCTTTTAAAAGCTATCAGGTTCCTTCGGTTATATCAAGTTCACTACGTTCACGGTTTCGCCAAAACCAGTCGTAGCCCTCCGTCATTTCATTTGGGTATTCAGTAGTATTCAAGCTATGCAGTTTTGGCCAACGTCATGGCATAGTGTTTGGTAGCTGCTGGATATTCATTTGTTTCATAGATAGATGAGTTGGTTTGGGACAGTCGTATTATCATTTGGCCAACGTCAGGGATATATACGGATGGGTTCAAATTAACAAGATAATGATGGGTAGAACTTGACATGTGACTTATGACATTTTGACCAACGCCAAGGTCATAAGAGCATGGGGTAAAAACTTATATCGGGAATTTCTAAAGAAACTGAAATTTGCAAAGAGATGCATACCATTTTGAGTTTGGTGAATGTTGGTAGCATTCCTACAGCATTATCAGACGATGATGTTTGGATCCCGATCCTACTGTGAGTATATGCTACTTATCAGGATATTCGTCGCTTAACGATCAATGCTATAAACCTAGTAGGTGTCCAGAAAAGTGTCAGCGGGGTTACGCCCCCAGAGAAAAGAGGTTCTTTAATTAAGGAACTTCGCGAAAGCGTTGGAAAACCTCCCTCGAAGTATCGACACCGGCCTGGCTGAACGGTTAAGCAAGTATTGTACGGTGAGAATAGTCTTGGCTAATTCTTCTTTTATGGTTTGAGGAAGGATTCGAGAAACAGTGGGAGCCATCCAGTTTAGATAAACTAAAAACCACTCTAAACTTGCAAGAGCATCATGCTAAAGAGTTTTCTTCTCTCTCTCCTAATTGCAGCGACCCTGAAAATGACTGGACTTAAGTTACTTTTAGAGAAAAATATACTGACGGGGCCAAACTATAAAGATTGGCTGCGGAATGTCAAGATGGCTTTGACCTATGACAAACTGGGGTACGTCCTCACCGCTACAGCACCTGCTGTCCTTGGTCCCAAATCCAGCAATGCGGATAAGGAAATCCGTAAAACCTGGGATTTAGATTGCGCGAGAGCCAAGTGCATCGTGCTTGCCTCGATGAACAATGAACATCAGAGGAGGCACGAGGATATGTCCCTAGATGGCATATTTCTCCATACAAAGGAACTTTATGGAGAGCAATCTCGTATAGCAAGATACGAGACCTCTAAGAAACTGTTTCGAGCGAGGTTGGCTGTCGGGTCATCAGTAGGTGAACATGTCCTACAGATGATCGGCTATATTGAAGAGCTCGCGGACCTTGGAACGACTTTGGATAATGAGCTCTATACAGATCTTGTTCTCCAGTCCCTTCCTCCCACCTACGCCCAGTTTATCCTCAACTTCAATCTTCAAGGAAAAGAAGTTGAACTTGCGGAACTCCTGAACATGTTAAGGAGTGCAGAGGGCACCTTGCAGAAGGCAAGGGAAACACCCGCTATGTTTGTTGGCGGTTCATCTTCTTCCGGGTCCAAGGCTAGGGCCAAAGGAAGGAAGAAGAAGGCCGCACCCAGACCTAGAGGAGGTGTTAGTAAGGTGGGAAAGAAGGGAAAGAAAAAGTTTACAGCACCGGTAGTTGGCCTGGATGAGTGCTTCCATTGTCACAGGAAAGGGCACTGGAAGAAGGATTGCAAGGCGTGGAACGCCAAGAACCAGGAACCGAAGCAAGCTGTGGCTTCGACTTCAGGTGTGTTTGTAATTGAGAATTGTCTGTCGATCAACTCTACTTCCTGGGTATTGGATACCGGGTCAGGATCTCATATTTGCAATTCATTGCAGGCACTGAGAAACCGTAGAGTGCTGAAGGAAGGTGATATGATCCTCAGGGTTGCTAACGGAGCTAGCGTGGGAGCTGCGTCCGTCGGGGATTATCACCTAGGATTGACGAGTGGACACATTTTGGTTTTACATAACTGTTATTTTGTACCCAGCTTAACGTGTAATATCATATCAGTTTCCTTGTTATCAAATAAAGGTTATGATTTCACGTTTGTAAGAGATGTTGTCAACATCCACCTTAATCATGGTTTGATTGGGTCCGGTACTCTAAATAACGGCATATATGTGTTAAACCAACTCCAAATTTTCAATGTCCAGAACACACTAAAAAGAAAGTCTCCAGATTTAAATAAAGCTTTCTTATGGCATTGTAGACTGGGTCACATCAATGAGAGAAGGTTGACTAAGTTGCATAGAGAAGGATATTTGGACACGTTCGATTATCAAACTTATGACACTTGTCAATCTTGTCTCAAAGGAAAGATGACAAAGACTCCATTTACTGGACAAGGAGTAAGAGCGAGCGAGCTCTTAGGACTCATACACAGTGATGTATGTGGTCCAATGTCTACACATGCAAGAGGTGGTTATTCCTACTTCATTACTTTTACAGATGATTTCTCTAGGTATGGATATGTTTTCTTAATGAAGCATAAATCAGAGGCCTTTGAGAAATTCCTGGAATTCAAGAGTGAAGCGGAAAACCAAACAGGCAAAAGTATTAAGACACTGAGATCTGATCGAGGTGGAGAATACTTAAGTACCGAGTTCCTAGGTTACCTAAAAGAGAAAGGAATTCTCTCTCAGCTTACTCCTCCATACACTCCACAGCACAACGGTGTATCGGAGAGACGGAATCGAACCCTATTGGATATGGTACGATCCATGATGAGTAATACTGAATTACCGCGATCTTTCTGGGGATATGCGCTAGAATCAGCGGCATATATTTTGAACAGAGTTCCAACCAAAACTGTGCCTACCACACCATATCAGATGTGGAGTGGGAAGAAACCCTATCTTCAGTATGTAAGGATTTGGGGGTGTCCAGCTTTTGTAAAAAAGCAGCATGTGGACAAGCTCGAGGCACGATCAGTACTATGTAAGCTTGTAGGATATCCAAAGAACTCCAAGGGATATTGCTTCTATTACGCAGAGGAACAAAAGGTTTTTGTTTCTCGTAATGCCCATTTTTTAGAACAACAAGTTTTAGAAAAGGATACAAATGGGAGCGAAATAGAACTGGAAGAAATTCCAGAACCACAAGCTGCTACTGAAATTTTGGTAGAACCAGAGGTTCAAGAAGAACAGAACATTCCCGCACCCCTCCGCAGGAGTAGTAGGCCGTCTCATCCGCCTGAGAGATACTACGGTTTTCTCATAGATGGGGATAGAGAGGATTGCATCATAGATGATGATGAACCTACTGACTTCAGGCAGGCCATCCAGAGCGGCGACTCGGTACGATGGCTAGATGCAATGCGGACCGAAATGGAGTCCATGTACACCAACAAAGTATGGACTTTGGACTTTGCTCCAGATGGGGTAAAACCCATAGGATGCAAATGGATCTTCAAGAAAAAGATTGGTGTGGATGGACAGGTGGAAACCTATAAGGCTAGACTTGTTGCAAAGGGTTTTCGTCAAAGACCTGGTTTGGACTATGACGAAACTTTTTCTCCAGTGGCTATGCTCAAATCCATTCGGGTCCTTCTTGCTATTGCTGCCTTCCATGATTATGAAATCTGGCAGATGGACGTAAAGACGGCTTTTCTGAATGGAAATTTAGAAGAGAGCGTCTATATGGATCAGCCAGAGGGTTTCAATCAGAGTGGGAGCAGCGAGAAAGTATGCAAGCTGCTTAAGTCCATTTACGGACTAAAGCAGGCATCGCGGAGTTGGAACATCTGTTTTGATGAGACAGTCAAAGAATATGACTTTATCAAAAATCCAGATGAACCGTGCATATATAGTAAAGTCGTGGCCAGAAGTGTCGTATTCCTCGTCTTGTACGTGGATGACATTCTATTGATAGGAAATGACATTCCTATGCTACAATCTGTCAAAGGATTCTTGTCACACAGGTTCTCCATGAAAGACCTGGGTGATGCCTCTTACATTCTGGGGATCCGGATCTATCGTGATAGATCCAAGAGGATGTTGGGACTTTCGCAGTCCAGGTATATCGACACTGTACTGAAAAGATTCAGTATGGAAGATTCTAAGCGCGGTAATCTACCGGCTTGTCACGGAATCACCCTCTCCAAAGAGATGTCTCCCAAGACTGATTTGGAAAGGGAACGCATGTCTATTATACCCTACGCTTCTGCGGTAGGCTCTATAATGTATGCGATGTTATGTACCAGACCAGATGTAGCTTACGCACTGAGCGTGGTAAGCCGGTATCAGTCAGACCCAGGGGAGAAACACTGGATAGCAGTAAAGAACATTCTCAAGTACCTGAGGAGGACTAAGGAGATGTTCTTGGTTTACGGCGGAAAAGACCTCAGGTTAGAGGCCTTTGCTGATTCCGGCTTCCAGAGTGATAAGGACGATTCCAAGTCCATGTCGGGTTATGTCTTTACCCTCAATGGAGGGGCGGTGTGCTGGAAGAGCTCCAAGCAGGACACCGTTGCTGACTCGACGATGGAAGCGGAGTATATAGCTGCTTGCGATGCCGCAAAAGAAGCAGTCTGGATGAAGAAGTTCCTAACAGAACTTCAGGTGGTTCCTACCATAGTTGATCCAATACCTCTGTATTGCGACAACAACGGAGCTATAGCTTTAGCGAAGGAACCAAGGTCCCATCAAAAGTCCAGACACATCTTGAGGCGGTATCACCTGATCAGGGAGATCATTGATCGTCAGGAGATCGAGGTTCGGAGAGTTGCTTCAGAAGAGAACATTGCTGATCCATTCACGAAGGCCCTTCCTCAGATTCAGTTCGAGAGGCTACTCGAGATCATTGGTCTGCGATATGCCAGTACATGGCCCTAGTGCAAGTGGGAGATTGTTAGTGTTTATGCCCTAGAAGGCCATTACTGTATCATACTAGCTTGTATATTACTTAATGGAAGCTTGGATATTCACATGCATATAACAGTCTTGCTAAACATGGTAGTATGCTACTTGGTTTTTCTATCTTAATATGTGAGTATACGTATTGATAGAGCTCTTAGGATCTTGCTTGGCTACCAGCGTTGTGATGGCAGTCACACTAGTGGGGGCTGGGTAGTCTACAAGCACATCCTTATTCAGGTCCCTGGTCGTTGGATTATCGAGACAGAGCATCGATACTCCGGAGTAGACTAGTGTGTACGCTTCTCATCCCAGTTGGGGAGATGGTCTGTCCCACAGCCATCAGTACGTCGTACTAGAGATAGTATACAGGTGCTCGTTAGGTTACGGGTACACCGGACAGGACTCACAGGGAACTGTTGGTTGGTTTGATACCAGTCGTCAGTGAACAGTTCCCAGGTGACATGAGTACAGCGTAGTCCGCAGACTTGACACTGCTACTTCGCCTCGAGTGTGTCCCACTGTTCTTAGATTGCTACCCTACCACGGCTCAAAGGAGTCGTGCAAACAGGTAGCAGTTGGGTGCAGTCCCGAGCACTTGGAGGCAGTGGCGGTTAGACAGGATTCGTCCCTCCCGGTATTGGGAGTAGATATCGTGCTGTGTCAGAGAGCCATTACGCAAAGTCCCTGGCCAGGGCAAGCGAGATTTGCTGGTAGGTTCCAGCAGTTTCTCAGGGTGTAATGGGCTTCACTCCGACACGACTTATACCGCTATTAGGGGACTGACGCTTGCCGCCCCCCTAGGCCCGATATGCGATAGTCATGGACGAACGGACCGGACTGTATGGAGATTGTCACATCAGACTCAGTAGGAGTTCGGATGGGTTTACTCATCGGCCTTCTTATCGACAACTACCTGGGGACCGTTACGTACAGCTAGTGCCGCTTGCGGTCTGTGGTTAAACCCACTGCCAGCGTAGTAGTCGAGTCTCTAGAGTCCCACACAGAGAGTTTCCTACTCCAGGCGAAACGATATAGAGGTTGCATGGTTTTGCGACAAAGGGTTCGGACGCATACGTGCGTTTACGCGCATATGACTTTCGGACAGATTTTACCAGTCGGCTTTGGTTTAAGCCAGTTACTGGTATCCGGTTATTGGATTTTTACAGTCTAAAGTTTTTCCGTATTTTTTACGGATCGGAGGGGCGTTCTCGTAATTACTCGAGAAGCTTCTAGAAGTGGTGACTAAGGAGGTTTAGGTGTCATTTGCATTAAATGAGTTTAGTGAGTCATGAGGGTGATTCATGCATATCATTAATGCATGATAAATGCTTAATGAGTCATGGTTATGAATCACCACTAGATATTTATGAAACTTCATTATTCATCATTTTAGTTTTCTTTTATGGATGAATTTTAAAGGTTCATATATATTATGATAGATTTACTATTCTCATTACTCTCATTCTCACCTTCTCTCTCCTCAAGCTCTCTCTCTTCAAAAGACTAATCCTCACCCTCATGTGTTGAGATCTAGGATTAGTAAGACTAATCAATCCATAACCATCTCTATATTACACCTAGCTTCTTTGATTAGCAATCCAAGAAGGTTAGTTGCCTCAAGCTTAGAGGTTTAGCTTGGAGTTTTGCTCTCGGGTGGATCGTCTACTACCTAGAGAAGGCCGAGGAGAACCAAGGAGGACATAAAGAAGAAGGACCGGTTCATTAGGTATAATCCCTAATCTCTTATGTAAAGAAACTCATAAGAATACGGTTTTTAGGGTTTAGCTTCGATTCATGCGGTTAGTCGATGTTCGTTGTTTAAACTTGATCGTTTTTGTAAATTCCGCCTCCCCACTAGTACTGGGGTGTACTACATCGACTTACACTACATACATATTGTTTGACCGACATGGTACCATACACTGCTTGACTTGACCTGATGTACCATGACCTGACCCGTTACCTGATCTTGTGTCTAATGCCAACAAACCTGACATGTAGTCCTCATGGACCGTTCCTGTTGTCTATCCAGACAAACCTGTTTACCTGATCCTGTGTTGGCATTAGTTCTTGATTACGGGATACCTGACTTGACATACACATATAACTTGGGGGTATGGGGAAATCAAAGGTGAAACCTGACTTGTAACTCAACAGTTCGCTACTTGTTCTGATCAGTTTTAGAGGCTAGGCCAGCCTTGGAATGATGCTGCTGACATCATTCATCTGTACACATTCCTGTTTAGTGCCTAACGGCATGTCTCGGTTTCAACCCGAGAATCTGGGGCCGTGGTCCCGGGTATGTACGGGATACTATTGAGTTACATCGATGATTCATCAATTTGGTTTCAAAGACTTTAGAACAGGAAACCTGATAAAACAGTTTAGTTTACCCACTGCACTGCTCTGATTTATATTATTGTTACCCTTGCTTTATTCATGTTTATATTCGCATTGCCTGTTACCCTGTTTATTATGTTATTACTTGATGACTTGACGCGCTGACGTCTGGGTTTTGCATGGCCCATATTCTGTACCGCTGTCGCAGTCCGAGCAGAAGTACTTCAGCCGACAGGCTGAGCTGTGAGTGTCAGTAGTAGTTAGCTTTTCTTTCCTGCATTTTATTCCTGATGTGAGCCCGCATTATGGGACATACATTCCAGTTATTTTGTATTGGATCTTTCGCTTCCGCATTTTATTATTCTTGACTCATGTTATCTTGGATTATGGACATGTTTAGATAGTATTATTTTGTTCTTGATATCTCTACAGCCGTAATGTGACTGTGGATGGATACTTCCTACCCACAGGTAGCATGGTTGGCTATGTCACGTGCCCATTTTAGCGTACTCTGGGAAGCGGGGCGTGAGACCACCCGTACAAGCCCTTGACGAAGGTCAACAAGGCTATACAACTGTCCCAAACCAACGCATCTATCTATGCAGCAGAAAGGTAACAAGTAGCTACCATTCACTATGCCTTGACGAAGGTCAACAAACATAGCATGAATACTACGTGCTACCCGTATGAAATGACGGAGGGCTACGAATGGTTTTTGGCGAAAAACCTTTAACGTAATGAACTTGATATCGTTGAAGGAACCGGATAACATTTTATAAAAATATAGTGACGAAAACCTTTGCTAAAGAGGTTACTCCCGGTGAAGGGATCTCGGCTCTTTCCCCGTAGAATGAGGTGCAGGATATTCCAACTGAATACCACGATGCAAAGCAAAAGGCAATCGGCTATAGTGAAGTTATTACCCTGACACAAACTTCTGTCCAAAGGGTCACTCCCGGTGAAGGGATCTCGGCCCTTGCCTCGTCGACTGAGGTGCTGGATATTCATAACCGAATACCACTGTGCAAAACAAAAGAGAACGTCCTTGCAATAACAGCTTTTTGAAAATTGTTCCAACAACATCAGAATAGGTTTGTTTAGCTTGCATTGATCCGAATCAATGCAGTCCCATCAATTGATCACACCAATAAAGAACGAAAATACGATGTACGTATATGCCATCCGCATTCGCCACTGGGTCCCGTCATCACCCGTTAGGTTACTTAACTAACGACAGAGCGGGGACTGGACTAGCGCGGATGCAAAACATATACAACATCTATTAGTATATATATCAATATATAATAATCGCTCAAGGCGTGATAAAATGCAACATCACAGAAATGTAATAAACATCACATAACAATACAGATATCTGGGATCCCCGGGTTTCATAGAGCCGCTACTGAAACCCGACGTTCCCCTGGTCGTGTAGATAGCCTGTGCAATGAAATCCTAGACCCCTACGGGCGCGGCAAGTTACCCGCCAAAACCTGAAGCGAGGCAGCCCCTTTCAACAATGTGAATGGACCACCCAGCACTTCACGGAATCCGGTAACTTGTGCACCCCTCCTTGGGTCAACCTGTACCCCCTACGAGTGCGGCGAATGGCCCGTCAATTCTAGAGTGAAGCCCCCTCCGTCTCAAAGCCATGAGATGCTGGCCCGTTGCCCTCTAGAACCCGGCTCTCCGTGCACCCAACGTGGGGTAATCCTAGTACAGAAATTAAAATATACAACGGGTACATCGACCTCAGCCCGGTCGTGCCCCAAAAGAATAATATACAAACAGGCAGTAACGGCAGTCCACATGTCGGACGCTCGCCCCGCAATATCAAATGTACATATACAACCAAACTGTACTAACATTGCATCCAGGCTATCCACCACGACAAATCCACAACATCACAGCACAACACAGAACATCAACGTGAATATCACGTTCGCAAATCCGTCTAAAAGGGCTATAGCAGTTAGACAGAATTTACCGATCAAATGGCATTCACGGTCGCAGATATAATGTAAGTACTGTGAACTAACATGTTTAAAAGTTTCGATCGACTAAATTTCCCGAAGTGGGCCCCAAGCACAACTGTAGCACTCAAAATAAATCTGGGCCCAAACAGAATATACCAAAAACCCTATTTCCATGTCAGAAACCCACTGTAGAAATTTGGTGCAGAGAGGAGATAAAGTGGCGGCGGAACCGCGGCCAGAGCATGGGTTTGGCCGTGGTTCCGCGGCTGAACAGTAATTTCAGGCAACAAATTTTCACAGAATTCTTATAAAACCCTGCACGTATTTTTACAATGTACAAAATAATTTTTTGAGCACAGCAAAAATTCAACATAAACTGTGACATGGAAACGCGGTTTTTTGGAAAATCCGTTCGATCGAACTTGTAAACACGTTAGAGCCAGCTAGACTAGGTTAATGGCGTGGCTCTGATACCAATGTAAGTGCACGGCAGCGCCCCGGCCGTCTGAACGAGGCCAAAATGCGGAAACAAAATCTTTTCTTTACTTGGAAACCGGCGCTACCGCGGACTATAAACTCGGATCGGGCCATTAACCTACTACCAGCTAACTAGAGAAAGGGTAGAGAGCTATATCGAGCGATCTGTGTCCTTCGGTCTTCGGCCACCATCCCGATCTCCTCGCGGCATCTCCGGTCTCGATCTCCTCGTCGGAAAGGGCACCACATCACCGAATCTTTTTACGGGCTCCCACCTCTGAACCGAGGCAACTCGGACACGAAGTTGGCAAGCCGACGTGTCCAAGGTTGCTGTAGACTGAGTGTAGAACGCTATGTCTTAACGGTTAATGAAGTTGCCATTTTTGGATGGAGGAATGAACTATGGAGATGAGCTAAGGAATTTTGTGACAAGCAAAAAATGAGAATGATCATTTTTTCCACCACAAAAATTAATTTCCACCCCATTTCATGTGGCCGGCCATCACAAAGATCATGATAGAGAGAGGGAGGTAGTGAAAGGAGGTGAGGGTAGGAAAAAGTCAAGAGGTGATCATAAGCCAAAAGCACACCTCACTTCATCATCATAACCAATCCAATCTCCATCAAGTCAAATAGAAAGTAATGATGGACCAAAAAGCAATCATAAGAGGCTAGAACCATCATGAACCCTCCACCTTGTAAAAGCCACTTTTACAAATAAGCCCCTCCCATCAATTTTCAGCCAAAGAAAGAATAAAGAAAAATGGCCGAAACGGAATACAAACTGGCAACTTCAAAAAGTGATCCCGTAATAAATTATAGGAAAACCCCGCGACTGTATATACATACCCGCATTTGTATTCCGACCGAATACAAATGCAATGAGACAAAATCTACACTGTATAATACTAGGATCCGGCTTAAACCAAAGCCCGCTAGTATTATCCGTCCGAAACACGACACGTGCACAAGTGCACGCGTATGTTCGAACCCTGCCATAAACCCATACGGCCTCTACAGCGTTTCGCCCGAAACTTGAGAAACTGTCTGTGGGGGACTCTAAAGACTCGTCAACACTTTGGCTGTGGATTTAACCACTAGCACGTCAGAGGTATTAGCCATACGTAACGGGATACCAGGTATTGACCAAAAGGGACGTCGATGAGCGAACTCATCCTGACACCCTACTGAGCCTGTCAGTGACAATATCCGTACAGTCCGGTCCGTTCGTCTATGAGCATCGCATGGCGGGCCTAGGGGTTTGGTAAAAGTCAGACCCCCAAAAGAGGTACAAGCCGTGTCGGAGTGTAGCCCAGAACACCTTGAGATAATACTGGAATAACTACCAGTAAATCTCCTGCCTTGGCCAACTAGTATGTTCCCGGCGAGTCCTGTCCGGTGTACTCATAACCCAATGAGCACCTGTATACATCTTAGGTGAACCAACTGACGCCAGTGGCTTGTGAGACCGGCCACCGCCCCTCGTCGGGGTCTCGACTGTATACACTAGTCTACTCTGGAGTATCGATGCCCTGTTTCGAAAACTCCCACGACTAGGGACCTTTAAAAGATGTGCTTATAGACCCCAGCTCCCACGTATATGATCGCCATCATACTGCTGGCCGTCAAGCAAGAATCCTAAGGGCTCTATCAATGCGCAATAGTGACCTGTAAGGTCACCTAAAGCAGTACACTATGATAAAGATAAACCAGATAGCATACTATCATCTTGAGTAAGACTGTCCTACTGGTATAGGTCCTCCCTCAATCATTGCAATCACGTGCCTGTGATCCAATAATTGACTCTGAGGGCACTATATCCAACACCTGTAAGGTCACCTAAAGCAGTACACGATGATAAAGATAAACCAGATAGCATACTATCATCTCGAGTAAGACTGTCCTACCGGTATAGGTCCTCCCTCAATCATTGCAATCACGTGCCTGCGATCCAATAATTGACTCTGAGGGCACTATATCCAACAATCTCCCACTTGAACTCAAGGCTAATTATTGCGATGTTGCATACTCACAGCCCGTGTGATACCGAACACCCAACTCTTCGACTAATCAGTTTCACAAAACCCGTTTGCGAAAATATTGCGTTCGAGGAATAGCCTCAGTGAGTGGATCGCTCTGATGTTTCTTTCTATGTCTCTCTTTTTCTCAAGTTCGCGGAGAAAGTCATCTCCCGAAATGAGCAATACATGTCTTAGAATATGTCTGGATATCTGATAGGACCTTGTTCATAAATGAACTCCAAATCCAAACTTCTTAGACTGTATCGTCAACTGAACTTAATCAGTATCCTGCGTAATGCCTCCCTCAGTGTCCGCTTGGATCACCTGTCCAAAGCACTGCCTCTCGTCAGAGAGAAAACTATAACTCTGACAGTCACTCAGTCATCTAGGTCACCTTGGAAGCCTGGAATGATAACTGTCTCCCGAAGGAGGATATCGTTATCATATCCCCAGAACATCAACTTATGTTCTAAATCTGCTTCCGAATGTTTCTCCAGGATAGGATCAATATCAACTTATTGCGTCTACTGCAAAAACAACATCTGGTGTGGTACTTGACATCTCATGATTGACTCAATTGCCCAAGCAAGTGAACTGCCAATCATGCACATCCCTTTCCCCTTTAGTCTGTAAGACACCTTTAGAGAGGGTGACTCCATCACCTGCAGGTACACTACCGTGCCAGGAGTCGTCCATTCTAAATACCTTTAGAAAGCTGTCTAAGTACCCTGATTGGGAAACTACCCAAATCTAGATCTAAAACCATAAATCTAGTAACCAGAATGTTTGATGTTATATCTATATCCTTATGTGGAGAAACCACTGTGTGACAACCAAAGTACAACCGATCGTAGTATAGGAATTTCACTTCCTACTCTGTGTATGTCATCCAAATACCAGGACATCACACCCTACTACCTTCTTAACAGATCCATCCCCTATTCTGATGAAGTCAAACCTATGACTGTCACATCAGAAATAGATGATCTATCTCCACTATATCTGCTTTAGTCCATAAATAGACATAAGCTACTTATCCACCAATGCTTCCGCTGCTCCCACTGACTACGACAACCCTCTGGCAGAATCATATACACATACACTTCTAAAGCTAGTTCAGAACGACGCTATACTCATCCTCCTGCCGAGTCTCATAGCCTGGAACAACAGCAATGGCAAGTCTGGGTAAACAAGAACCTCCCTGTCACCGTCCTTGAGGCTACCAGAGTACCTCTCGGGTGCCTGAGGTTACCCACCTTATCTGCGGAGTGGCCAATGGAATGTCAAATCAGATTGAATCTTTAGGTTCTTATCAAATTTTCAGTAATCGTTTGCGGTTCTGGAATCACTTCCAGTTCTACCATACTCCCACTGCTGTTTTCTGAAAAAATCCATTTTTATTAAAACTGTGGCGGGTCAAGAACAATATCACTATTGATCTTCCAGATGGTAGAAAGTCAACCCTCGTCATAGCCCGGGTCAACCCATAAACAGCCATTACAGAAACGTGCCTTGAGTTATCCAGAGTATGGTTTTAAGCATAAGTCGGACAACTCCCCGTACCTTAACAATGATAAGATATGAACTGTTCTATATCCAATACAGAAACAGAGGCACTGATTTAATTGGAACCAGATTCAAATCATGCAGCTGTTTCCAGTGCATGTCAACTAAATGGAGAGAGGCCGATCAGCATTACTCAACTTAGGAGTGCTTCCAATTATGAGTAACCTGAAATAGAAGCAAGTTCTCTTAATCATTACTATTAACTGAATACCATACACAAGTATCTACATTTTCGATCACCTTGAAGAATCCTGATACTTGCAACACTTGGTTCTCTACTTTATTCATATACCTATAACTTCTCAAAATTCGGATCTTGTATTTCTACGAAACACATGTCTAAGAACTAGAGAAGTCATAAGTAAACAGAATATAGTACGAGTACCAACCCCTCTGTCCAAATGGACACTGGACAACATACGATACTCTGTATAAGTCCCCTGAGTCCAATAACTCATTCGCTGTGTGTCGTAGGTTGAAAACTGTACTTATGGTTAAGAAGAATTACACCGCTGTTTAATACTCCTTACCTAACCATCCACTGATATAGGTAAATGTCATAGACATAATTTCAAAAAAAGTTATATCTCACTTTATAAAAATAAACGTACAGATATATCAATTTGAAATTGGTGCATTACAACGGATATTCAAAACCAAATATTTGCCATCCGGCAAACAACCCAGGTGATTTCCTCAAATATCACCAATTACAACGAATTCCGATATAACGAGGATGATCACCTAATTCCCAATAACTTACTCCCACTCATCATCTGTAAAACCATACAGATGTGAGAATCATACCTGGTAAATACATACCCTGGAGCAAGGGCTAATTGGGAAATCAGTTTTCTTTTAACAGTACACAGTGAAACTGAAACATTAAAATGTTTCGTAGGGGTCTCCGGGTATTCCTAGTAATACCTCTTCCATTATCCGGATTCACAACTGTAACCGTATATTTCTTTTCCATCTCTCCAAATGCCTTCATATGTCTTTAGTCATTACCTTCTGTACACCCTCTTAGGCTAAATGGTTTTCTTCCTTCCCTACCTTTTGGCACCAGCCTATGGTTTGGAAGAAGACTATCTAATAAGCGTAATGGGTGTACTATCCTAATCCTAGGAGCACTCGCAACCCGAGAGAAGGTAAAGATAAAAGACACCTGAATAAACTTTATTCCTATTTTTCCTGAACAAGAATCCATCCCCGAACTGGAACAAGTTCCTTTCGAGTTCGTATATAACCATACTGTCACGACCCGAATATTTCGACTAATGACCGGCACTTAACCACGCAACGTCTACAGGCGTAACGCGACTAAGTAAGCCGAACCCAGAAATCAAAACCATTTAAAAGTAGTGAGTGTTGAAAACATCCAATTAAAACATTTAGAAAACCTTAAATAGTTCAATAAAGTTCTTTTTAAAGTTAAGTTATCCTTATAATAATTTTGACAGCATTTCCTTTGTAAAAGTAACCCCGAAATCGGGTACAAAACAGGGTATAAGTGAAAAGATATATAATGAAATAAAGCATCCCCAACGGGAACAATCACGCCCAACGGCGGAAACCATCACCACAAAAGTAATATACGACGCCGTAGCGAAGAATGAGCAATAAGTAAACATCACAAAATAATAAACTGTAATATATAACAGTCGGCTCCCACGAGCTCGACACCAGAAAACAAAAATATACATCATCGTCCTCACACTGTCACTAAGTTCAGTACATATATGGTAGATGGAGAATACTAGATACAAAAGTGTGTACAATAAAGTAACCAGATACCACAACCCACCTAATAGCAAAATAGCTCTCGCACCAGCTGTAGTGGTATCTGTAGCAAAAAGATGCAAAAGGCAGCCTGCCGCGACTACTTTGAGGGGCAACCTGCAAATACTGTGGCACAACGGGGGTGAGTTGCCAACTCGTGAATATAGATAACATATAAAGATAATCACGAGCATGCACGTACTGCGCAACGCTATCATATTCCAGCAGGTAAATCTATACGCGACAAGCAGTAGGTGCAATAATCATGCAAATGCTCTGTCAGGTAAAATAACTACAGGATGAGATACATGATAATCAATGCTGAGCATGGGATAAATAACATCTACACGGAATATCAACGTGGAAAAATAATCGGTGCCCAAGACTGCACCCAAATCCCAAATAAACTCAGGCGCCGGCACTCCCCTCGGCCCTCAAATCCTGTAAATCTTTGAGAATCACGAGTGCCCAACATCGACACTCAAATTATCATAAAATACTCATGTCCAGCATCGACACGCAAATCCTCATATATCCGGGTCAGCCCACGGACTCCGTCTGCGGTATCGGCCCTCGGCCCTGGCAGTACTGATCATCCCGCATCCATCTCTCGACTCTGGTCGGTATCCTCCGGATAACCGCCAGGTCCAACCAATCACCGGTAGGTACTCGCCCACCTCCAGGCTCAATCGGCAAAGTCCATCGATCATCTTGCCGAGGGAAACCATACCGGGTCTACCACGAACCCGCAAACGGATCATCCAATACCTCGAATCGGGTTTCAAGCACACGTCTCAGCACCGAGAAAACGCGTGGTGGACGCACCAAAATATGATATCACGAGGAACCGGGTTTTCAAATAGTGCATCTTTTCTCAAATAATCCCACGGTCCTCAAAACCAGAAATCACATGAAAATCCAACACCAATAAGTAAATCAAATGCGATGTGCTATGTACATCAAGCCATAATATAGGTACAAGGGGAAACCGCTTCTTAAAATAGTTTCAGTTTTTAAAGACATCATGCGGCTCCCAATTTCTATGAGAATCAATCGAATCATATGTGAAATGAACTACAGCAATATAATCATGGCAATTCTACAGTGAGTGTGTCATGGCAATTACTAACGGTATGTGTGTAACATGCAGATTAGTGCTCGTGCAGCATGAACCGTTAGTAATAGTGCGGTGTTCTATCAATTCTAAGTTTACATACATATAGTAGGGAATGCAGTATGCAACAACAGTACCCATGACAGTCAATGGGGTAAATGCAACATATAGCTATAAGGTCCTATCAGCCCTGACGCATAACGCCATGCGGCGATATCCCCGTAGATGTTAAATCTACTCACCGAAGTCTCACGCTAAGTGTAGCTGACGACTTGCTTCCCTTCTTCGCAGCGTCCGTCTCACTCTCCTGCGAACCTAGAATTACACAATATATCACACATAAGCTCAAATCCACAAAAACGTGATATTAAGGTCAAACTAGAAACCCGCGTCGCAAACCAAGCGCGCGCGTGCGCGATACGCTAAAACGTGTGATTAAGCGTCTGAAACTACCTCGACGCGTCGCGATACGCAGAAACCCCAAAACCCACACACGTATCACGTGTGTCGCGAAGATTTAAAATACGAGAAACAGGTAATTAGCTCCAGATTTTGATATAGAAAGAGTTTTGCAAAACTAGATATACCATAAAACCCCACATAGCAGCAGACACCTATCACCAAAACCCCAACCCCCAGGTCACCAATCTGGCCGCAATTTGCGGCCAGAAGTAATATTTCGGCGGCCCAGGTTGCGGCCAGAAGTAATATTTCGGCGGCCCAGGTTGAGAGCCTGCCTCCCGTGCTTCGTGTGTGTATTCTACTCCTAGTATACATGTCCCAGTAATTACAAATTTATTCTGAAGCAACCAGAGTGCAAGAAGATTTCAATAGAGTCCAAAAACCAGTTAAAAACAACATTTAGCACCAAATTGATACTTTAGGGTATTTTTGTGTAATCTGAAATGAAAACTTGGTTTGAACAGCTCTAATAGCACTTAAATGAGTTAGCCAAGCCATAAAATTCCCAACTTATCATATACTTCACAAAATTCCTTTCAATATCACAAAAAGCACATAAAAACATGATTTTTAGCTAAAATACTACAAATTATGAGAAAGAGTGTTAAGTGTGAGTTTAATACCTCCCAAAAGCCTTAGGAAAACCCAAACTTCCAGCTCTTTCCTCAAGTATGCAGACTTGCCTCCAAACTCCCCCAAAAAGCCATTTTTTTAAGGTTTTGAGTGCAAGAATGAATGGTTCTTGTGTAGGTTTTGAACAAGAATCAAAAGAGAAGTGAAAGATCAAGAACAAAGTGATGAAAATGGGTTATTTTGTTGCTGGGGCTGCTGTTCTGCTGAGGAAATTTTAGCAAGAAAAGAAAAGAGAAAAGAGAGGGAGAAAGAAAAGAAAGAGAGAGAGAAAAGCCACATATATTGCCTCCATGCCTCATTAATGCTCACCATACCTCTCTCTTTTCTCTCAAAATCAATTTCTTTTGTTTTAAAAGGAAAAGAAAAGGAAAATTTGAAAAGGGTGAGAAGGAATAAGTATGTGCCACTAAAATGCTAAGTGTGCAAGCAAGCACACTAATCCTCATTATGAAGGTAATTAAGGAAAATAATTCTAATTAAAAGAACACGTTGCTAAATTAAAATTAATTAAAGATAATAAAGCCCGTTTAAAATATATGAAAACCCCAATCATCTCAATTTGACTAGATTGAGGCGGAAATAAAATTTACGGATTTTATGGAAATACGCATCAATGCTAACTATCGTGAAATAAGACTAAACGAATTTTCAAAGTGTTACAATCTACCCCCCTTAAAGAAATTCGGTCCCCGAATTTAAAAATCTAACTATACGTACCTTCAAAGAGATGGGGATATCTCTTCCTCATCTCGCTCTCGGTCTCCCAAGTGACCTCCTCGCTGCTCGGGCCACGCCAAAGTACCTTGACTGACGGTATGTCTTTCGATCTCAATTTCTTCACTTGTCGATCCAAAATGATCACCGGCTGCTCTGCATAGGAAAGGTCACGCTCAAGCTGGATCGTCGGGTGCTGAATCGCATCGAAGGATCGTGAAGATACTTGCGGAGCATCGAAACATGAAATACGGGGTGCATATCTGGAAAGCTGGGCGGAAGGGCTAACCGATACGCAACTGCACCAACGCGCTCGAGGATCTCGAAGGGGCTCACATATCGGGGACTAAGCTTCCCTTTCTTCCCAAATCTCATCACACCTTTCATTGGGGAGACCCTCAAGAAAACATGATCACCTACAGAAAACTCAAGTCTGCGCCGACGATGGTCCGCATAAGATCTCTGCCTACTCTGGGCTGCTCTCATCCTATCACGAATCAACTGGATCTTCGCGGTCATCTCCTCGACAATCTGTGGACCTAAGATACTTCTCTCACTGAGCTCTGTCCAACAGGCGGGCGATCTGCATCTCCTCCCATAAAGAGCCTCAAACGGTGCCATCTGAATGGTCTCCTGGTAGCTGTTATTGTAGGAGAACTCTACTAAGGGCAAATGATGATCCCAGCTACCTCCGAAGTCTAATACGCACGCTCTGAGCATGTCCTCGAGAGTCTGAATAGTCTGCTCTGACTGTCCGTCGGTCTGCGGATGAAATGTTGTGCTGAAACTCAAGCTGGTGCCCAAAGCCTCCTGAAACCTCTGCCATACTCGGCTGGTAAACTGGGCGCCTCTGTCGGACACGATACATGTCGGAACTCCGTGCAGTCGTATGATCTCGTCGATGTATATCTGGGCGTACTGAGCAAATCCGAAAGTTGTCTTCACCGGTAGAAAGTGAGCCGCTTTCGTCAAACGATCCACGATCACCCAGATGGAGTCATACCCTCGACTAGTCCTGGGTAGACCCACAATAAAGTCCATAGAAATCTGTTCCCATTTCCACTCCGGAATGGGCAACGGCTGTAGCTCTCCCGCGGGCCTCTGATGCTCAGCCTTGACTTGCTGACAAGTCAGGCATCTCGACACGAAATCTGCAATGTCCCTTTTCATCCCGTCCCACCAGTAAACATCTCTCAAATCGTGGTACATCTTGGTGGAACCTGGATGAACACTATACACCGATCGATGTGCCTCCTCGAGAATCTCACGCCGCAGTCCCTCAGCATCTGGTACGCACAATCTGGTCCCAAATCGTAGTATCCCCTGATCATCGATCACGAACTCGGAAAATCTGCCCTGTCCCATCTGCGTCCTGATCTCTGAACAACGGTCATCACTGTGTTGTGCCTCATGTATACGGTCTAGCAACTGTGGGCGTGCACGAACATGCACAATCTGTCCTCCAATCGGCGTAAACTCGAACCGTACCCGGCTGTCGCATAATATCTACCAGTCTGCCGACGACTGCCCCTGTACTGCGCTCAAACAAGATAGACTACCCCCGGGCCTCCTGCTCAAAGCATCTGCCACTACATTCGCCTTGCCCGGGTGATACAAGATCTCGCAGTCGTAGTCCTTCACTAACTCCATCCATCGGCGCTGTCTAAGGTTCAGGTCTCGCTGCTGGAATATATACTTTAAGCTCTTGTGATCAGTGAATATCTGGCACGACTCGCCGTATAGGTAATGTCGCCAGATCTTAAGTGCAAAGACCACTGCAGCCATCTCCAAATCGTGAGTGGGGTAGTTCTGTTCATGTTTCTTCAATTGCCGCGAAGCATACGCGATCACCCTGTTATGCTGCATCAGAACACACCCCAGCCCCACTAGAGAAGCATCACAATATCCCACAAATCCGCCTAACCCTGAAGGCAATGATAATACTGGCGCCGTAGTCAGTAGAGCCCGTAACTGCTGAAAACTGTGCTCACACTCCTCTGTCCAAACGAAAGGAACTCCCTTCCGGGTCAACCCGGTCAAGGGTGTAGCGATGCGAGAGAAATCCTGCACAAATCGCCGGTAGTAGCCGGCCAGCCCTAGAAAGCTGCGAATCTCCGTAACTGATGTGGGTCTGGGCCAACTCCGAACGGCCTCGATCTTCCTCGGGTCTACACATATACCGTCTCGTGAAATCACGTGCCCCAAGAAGTCTACGCTGTCCAGCTAGAAAGCACACTTGGAGAATTTGGCGAAAAGCTGATGCTCTCTCAAGGTCTGCAGTGTAATCCGCAGGTGCTGCTCGTGCTCCTTTCTACTCCGAGAATACACCAGAATATCGTCAATGAATACAATGATGAACAGATCAAGATACGGCCGGAAAATATGGTTCATCAAGTCCATAAATGCTGCTGGCGCATTGGTGAGTCCGAACGACATCACCAAAAACTCGTAATGGCTATAGCGCGTGCGGAAAGCTGTCCTAGGAATGTCCTCCTGTCGAACCCGCAGCTGATGGTAGCCTGAATGCAAATCGATCCTCGAAAAGTATCCTGCCCCCTGAAGCTGGTCGAACAAATCGTCGATGCGTGGCAAAGGATACCTGTTCCGCACTGTAACCTTGTTCAGCTGGCGGTAGTCGATACACAATCGCAAACTACCGTCCTTCTTCTTAACAAACAGGACCGGAGCACACCAAGGAGAAACACTGGGTCGAATAAGTCCCTTATCCAGCAAATCTTGCAACTGGCCCTTCAATTCTCTAAGTTCCGCTGGGGCCACCCGATAAGGCGGTATAGAAATAGGCCCCGCGCCAGGAACCAAATCAATACAGAAAGAAATGTCGCGCTCGGGCGGTAACCCAGGAAGCTCGTCAGGGAACACATCGGGGAACTCGCTAACAACCGGAACCTGATCCAACGGAACCTCTGTAGCTCTAGTATCGCAAACATAGGAGAGAAATCCCTGACATCCCCTCCTCAAAAGCTGTCCAGCGCGAAAAGAAGAAATCAAACTGTGAGGGGTGGCACCACGGTCCCCCAACACAACAAAAACCGACTCGCCGGGAAAACAAAATCTAACTGTCTTCTCACGGCAGTCCACAGAAGCATAGCACGTGGCTAACCAATCCATGCCCAAAAGAACGTCGAAGTCCAACATCTCAAGAAGGATCAAGTCGACAGGCAACTTTCTCTCGCCAATACAGACGGTACAGGATCGGAACACGTGCCTAGCAACAAACGACTCTCCCACAGGAGTGGTCACAACAAGCGGCTGATCAAGCAAACCGGACTCTCTACCCAAACTCGGCACAAAGTGCGTGGACACGTACGAGTGCGTGGATCCGGGGTCGAATAACACGTGTGCATCAACCGAACATACTGGAAGGATACCTGAGACTACCGCATTGGACGCTTGCGCGTCCTGATGCGTCAAAGCAAAAACTCGCGCCTGTCCTCCACCTGTGACTGACTGTCCTCTTCCTCGGTCGCCCCGTCCTCTCTGAGCAAATCCTCCACGCCCACGACCTCTCTGTGTATGAGTCTGACGCGGAGTAACAGTAGGTACAATAGGCAACGCCCTCTGGGGTGGTGAAGGTGGTAAGGTGACGTGCGGTGCTGCTGTCTCCCTTCGGTGTACCTCAAGACAATCTCTGACGAGGTGAAGTAGACTGCCGCATCGATAGCAACCCCGCGACGACTGCTGACTCTCCCGTGGATACGAACTAAACATCTGGCCTCGTCCCAAATCTCTGCCACTCCCCGTACCGGAACGATACCTGTCGCGGCGTCTGAATGTCTGTCTCCGTGCTGATATACCAGTACGAACTCTCTTCGGGTCTGGAACCACCGAAGTCTCAGCAAGGCGCTCCTTGACTAATAGGGCTGCGTCTACCGCTGCTGCATATGTCTCGTAATGCTGCGCACTGATCGCAAGGAACAGTGGTGTAACCAAGCCTCGGACAAATCTCTTGACTTGCAACTCCTCAGTAGCCACTAGATACGGGGCATAGATAGATAGCTCTGTGAACAGCACATCATACTCTGCCACTGACATCTCCGGAGTCTGGCGGAAGGACTCGAACCTGCGTGCTCTAGCATCCCTGACGCTCTGTAAAAGGAAGCGGGCAAGGAATAGCGCCACGAACTCTGTCCAGGTCATAGGAGGAAGACCTGCTGCTCTGCCCTTCTCGACTGATTCGCACCATTTCTGCGCAAGACCTTCCAGGCGAAAGCTCGCGAACTCGACCCATCTCGAATCCGCGCATCTGAGGGAACGGCATATCCGAGCCATCCTATCAATGAAAGACTGTGGGTCCTCGGCTGCATCGGTGCCTGTGAAGACCGGAGGCTTCAGCCTCATAAACTCTGATAGCGATATGGAGATGACCTCTGTAGCTGTAGGGACAACTGCATGTGCTGTGGGTATCACCGTGGTCTCTGCAACGAGTGGAACTACCTCTGGTCGCTGCGCTCGAAGTGTCTCAACTAGAGATCACATCATCTGGCGCATCTCCTCCATACTGGATCCCATCGTCTGGCGCATCTCCTCCATACTGGATCCCATCGTCTGGGGCATCATGGCGATCTGATCCGTCACGGGAGGAATAGCCTGCTCGGGCACAACCGGTGTACTACCCGGATCTGTCCTCGTCTCAGACGAATCAACTCTAATCTCGGCCCTCGCGGCCGCTCTCTGCGCCCTCGTAGTCTTTGGCGGCATAATTGGCTGAAAGGAAATTAGGACCCGATAAGAATACGGAAATCGAATCACAAGAATATATATACTCAAGAAGGAATTTAAAACAATAAGTCCTAAGGTCGCCTTGGCGGAGTACCGTGTCATGAGTATGCCGCGGAACATACACACGCCACGCCACTCTGCTTTAGCTACCTACTCCATCATACCAAGGTCATCCTACACTCCGAAAGGTAAAACCTACACTCTGATACCAACTTTGTCACGACCCGAATATTTCGACTTGTGACCGGCACATAACCACGCAACGTCTACAGGCGTAACGCGACTAAGTAAGCCGAACCCAGAAATCAAAACCATTTAAAAGTAGTGAGTGTTGAAAACATCCAATTAAAACATTTAGAAAACCTTAAATAGTTCAATAAAGTTCTTTTTAAAGTTAAGTTATCCTTATAATAATTTTGACAGCATTTCCTTGGTAAAAGTAACCCCGAAATCGGGTACAAAACAGGGTATAAGTGAAAAGATATATAATGAAATAAAGCATCCCCAACGGGAACAATCATGCCCAACGGCGGAAACCATCACCACAAAAGTAATATACGACGCCGTAGCGAAGAATGAGCAATAAGTAAACATCACAAAATAATAAACTGCAATATATAACAGTCGGCTCCCACGAGCTCGACACCAGAAAACAAAAATATACATCATCGTCCTCACACTGTCACTAAGTCCAGTACATATATGGTAGATGGAGAATACTAGATACAAAAGTGTGTACAATAAAGTAACCAGATACCACAACCCACCTAATAGCAAAATAGCTCTCGCACCAGCTGTAGTGGTATCTGTAGCCAAAAGATGCAAAAGGCAGCCTGCCGCGACTACTCTGAGGGGCAACCTGCAAATACTGTGGCACAACGGGGGTGAGTTGCCAACTCGTGAATATAGATAACATATAAAGGTAATCACGAGCATGCACGTACTGCGCTACGCTATCATATGCCAGCAGGTAAATCTATACGCGACAAGCAGTAGGTGCAATAATCATGCAAATGCTCTGTCAGGTAAAATAACTACAGGATGAGATACATGATAATCAATGCTGAGCATGGGATAAATAACATCTACACGGAATATCAACATGGAAAAATAATCGGTGCCCAAGACTGCACCCAAATCCCAAATAAACTCAGGCGCCGGCACTCCCCTCGGCCCTCAAATCCTGTAAATCTCTGAGAATCACGAGTGCCCAACATCGGCACTCAAATTATCATAAAATACTCGTGTCCAGCATCGACACGCAAATCCTCATATATCGGGCTCCGTAAGTCCAGGTCAGCCCACGGGCTCCGTCTGCGGTATCGTCCCTCGGCCCCGGCAGTACGGATCATCCCGCATCCATCTCTCGACTCTGGTCGGTATCCTCCGGATAACCGCCAGGTCCAACCAATCACCGGTAGGTACTCGCCCACCTCCAGGCTCAATCGGCAAAATCTATCGATCATCTTGCCGAGGGGAACCATACCGGGTCCACCACGAACCCGCAAACGGATCATCCAACACCTCGAATCGGGTTTCAAGCACACGTCTCAGCACCGAGAAAACGCGTGGTGGACGCACCAAAATATCATATCACGAGGAACCGGGTTTTCAAATAGTGCATCTTTTCTCAAATAATCCCACGGTCCTCAAAACCAGAAATCACATGAAAATCCAACACCAATAAGTAAATCAAATACGATGTGCTATGTACATCAAGCCATAATATAGGTACAAGGGGAAACCGCTTCTTAAAATAGTTTCAGTTTTTAAAGACATCATGCGGCTCCCAATTTCTATGACAATCAATCGAATCATATGTGAAATGAACTACAGCAATATAATCATGGCAATTCTACAGTGAGTGTGTCATGGCAATTACTAACGGTGTGTGTGTAACATGCAGATTAGTGCTCGTGCAGCATGAACCGTTAGTAATAGTGCGGTGTTCTATCAATTCTAAGTTTACATACATATAGTAGGGAATGCAGTATGCAACAACAGTACCCATGACAGTCAATGGGGTAAATGCAACATATAGCTATAAGGTCCTATCAGCCCTGACGCATAACGCCATGCGGCGATATCCCCGTAGATGTTAAATCTACTCACCGAAGTCTCACGCTAAGTGTAGCTGACGACTTGCTTCCCCTTCTTCGCAGCGTCCGTCTCACTCGCCTGCGAACCTAGAATTACACAATATATCACACATAAGCTCAAATCCACAAAAACGTGATATTAAGGTCAAACTAGAAACCCGCGTCGCAAACCAAGCGCGCGCGTGCGCGATACGCTAAAACGTGTGATTAAGCGTCTGAAACTACCTCGACGCGTCGCGATACGCAGAAACCGCAAAACCCACACACGTATCACGTGTATCGCGAAGATTTAAAATACGAGAAACAGGTAATTAGCTCCAGATTTTGATACAGAAAGAGTTTTGCAAAACTAGATATACCATAAAACCCCACATAGCAGTAGACACCTATCACCAAAACCCCAACCCCCAGGTCACCAATCTGGCCGCAATTTGCGGCCAGAAGTAATATTTCGGCGGCCTAGGTTGGGAACCTTCCTCCCGTGCTTCGTGTGTGTATTCTACTCCTAGTATACATGTCCCAGTAATTACAAATTTATTCTGAAGCAACCAGAGTGCAAGCAGATTTCAACAGAGTCCAAAAACCTGTTAAAAACAACATTTAGCACCAAATTGATACTTTAGGGTATTTTTGTGTAATCTGAAATGAAAACTTGGTTTGAACAGCTCTAATAGCACTTAAATGAGTTAGCCAAGCCATAAAATTCCCAACTTATCATATACTTCACAAAATTCCTTTCAATATCACAAAAAGCACATAAAAACATGATTTTTAGCTAAAATACTACAAATTATGAGAAAGGGTGTTAAGTGTGAGTTTAATACCTCCCAAAAGCCTTAGGAAAACCCAAACTTCCAGCTCTTTCCTCAAGTATGCAGACTTGCCTCCAAACTCCCCCAAAAAGCCATTTTTCTAAGGTTTTGAGTGCAAGAATGAATGGTTCTTGTGTAGGTTTTGAACAAGAATCAAAAGAGAAGTGAAAGATCAAGAACAAAGTGATGAAAATGGGTTATTTTGTTGCTAAGGCTGTTGTTCTGCTGAGGAAATTTTAGTAAGAAAAGAAAAGAGAAAAGAGAGGGAGAAAGAAAAGAAAGAGAGAGAGAGAAAAGTCACATGTATTGCCTACATGCCTCATTAATGCTCACCATACCTCTCTCTTTTCTCTCAAAATCAATTTCTTTTGTTTTAAAAGGAAAAGAAAAGGAAAATTTGAAAAGGGTGAGAAGGAATAAGTATGTGCCACTAAAATGCTAAGTGTGCAAGCAAGCACACTAATCCTCATTATGAAGGTAATTAAGGAAAATAATTCTAATTAAAAGAACACATTGCTAAATTAAAATTAATTAAAGATAATAAACCCCGTTTAAAATATATGAAACCCCCAATCATCTCAATTTGACTAGATTGAGGCGGAAATAAAATTTACGGATTTTATGGAAACACGCATCAATGCTAACTAACGTGAAATAAGACTAAACGAATTTTCAAAGTGTTACACATACGATGGAGTATCCAAATAACTGTGGATCTTCGTAGTGATACAGAGTGTTCTGGAGAAATACAAAGGTGAAGTAGGAGTGACGATGAAATACTTGGTTTGGTCGTGAATAGCAGTCGCAATTTACTTTGCCCTCTTTCTAATCCCTTTATTTGTCTTTACTTAATACCTTCTGTACACCACACTTAGGCTAATCGGCTTTCTTCATTCCCTACCGTTCGGCACCAGCCTAAGGTTTGGAAGAAGACTATGCAATAAGCGTAACGGGTGTACTATCCCCCAATCCAAGGAGCACTCGCAACCTGAGAGAAGGTAAAAGGAAAAGACAACTGAATAGTCCTATTCGTTTTCTCCAGAACCAGAAACCATCCTCGAATCTGGAAGAAGTTCCTTCGAGTTCGTATATAACTATACGATGGTTTTATCCAATGGAAGTGGACGTTCGTAGTAATACGGGGTGTTCTGGAGAAAAGGTTAAGAGTAGGAGTGGCAATGAGGTATGCAACTCGGACAATCCAAAAGTCAGTGTTTTAAGAAGGTTCGGTTAACTTGATCACTGAGTCATAGTCAAGGGTCGGGTCATGGTCGCTGCCAAAGAGAGAGAGAAAAGAAATACTCTGTGTGCACTCTATCCTAGATCAGAATGGTTATCACTTTATCTAATCAGGAAACCTCCCACTATAACGTCAAATTCTCCTTCAAACCTGAAAGAAGAATTAGTCGGGATCACCCGAGGAGTAAACCAACTCATCAGTGGAAATCGGGATCCAACTATCATCGCATGATAACGTGATGGAATCCACTCACGTTATCACACTCCAGAAGGTATGCGCATATCTGGCATGTTTCAGTTTCTTTAGAAACTCCCGATGTGATTTTTACCTCATGCTCTTATGACCTTGACGAAGGTCAACAAATCATAAGTCACATGTCAAGTTCTACCAGTCATTTTCCAGGTTAATTTGAACCCACCCATACAAGCTCTTGACGAAGGCCAACAAGGATATACGACTGTCCCAAACCAACGCATCTATCTATGCAGCAGAAAGGTAACAAGCAGCTACCATTCACTAGGCCTTGACGAAGGTCAACAAACATAGCATGAATACTACGTGCTACCCGTCTGAAATGACGGAGGGCTACGAATGGTTTTTGGTGAAAAACCTTTAACGTAATAAACTTGATATCGTTGAAGGAACCGGATAGCTTTTTATAAAAATACAGTGGCGAAAACCTTTGCTAAAGAGGTCACTCCCGGTGAAGGGATCTCGGCTCTTTCCCCGTAGAATGGGGTGCAGGATATTCCAACTGAATACCACGATGCAAAGCAAAAGTAATCGGCTATAGTGAAGTTATTTCCCTGACGCAAACTTCTGTCCAAGGGGTCACTCCCGGTGAAGGGATCTCGGCCCTTGCCGCGTCGACTGAGGTGCTGGATATTCACAACCGAATACCACTGTGCAAAACAAAAGAGAGCTCCTTGCAATAACAGCTTTTTGAAAATTGTTCCAACAACGTCAAAATAGGTTTGTTTAGCTTGCATTGATCTGAATCAACGCAGTCCCATCAATTGATCACACCAATAAAGAACGAAAATACGATATACGTATATGCCACCCGCATTCGCCACTGGGTCCCGTCATCACCCGTTAGGTTACTTAACTAACGACAGAGCGGGGACTGGACTAGCGCGGGTGTAAAACAAATACAACATCTACTAGTATATATATCAATATATAATAATCGCTCAAGGCGTGATAAAATGCAACATCACAAAAATGTAATAAGCATCACAGAACAATACAGATATCTGGGATCCCCGGGTTTCATAGATCCGCTACTGAAACTCGACGTTCTCCTGGTCGTGTGGATAACCTGTGCAATGAAATCCTAGACCCCTACGGGCGCGACAAGTTACCTGCCAAAACCTGAAGCGAGGCAGCCCCCTTCAACAACGTGAATGGACCACCTAGCATTTCACGGAATCCGGTAACTTGAGCAACCCTCCTTGGGTCAACCTGTACCCCCTACGAGTGCGGCGAATAGCCTGCCAATTCTAGAGTGAAGCCCCCTCCGTCTCAACGCCATGAGATGTGGGCCCGTTGCCCTCTAGAACCCGGCTACCCGTGCATCCCTCCGCGGGGTTATCCTAGTACAGAAAGTAAAATATACAACGGGTATATCGACCTCATCCCGGTCGTGCCCCAAAAGAATAATATACAAACAGGCAGTGACGGCAGTCCACATGTCGGACGCTCGCTCCGCAATATCAAATGTACATATACAACCAAACTGTACTACCATTGCATCCAGGCTATCCACCACGACAAATCCGCAACATCACAGCACAACACAAAACATCAACGTGAATGTCACGTTCGCAAATCCGTCTAAAAGGACTATAGCAGTTAGACAGGATATACCGATCAAGTGACATTCACGGTCGCAGATATAATGTAAATACTGTGAACTAACATGTTTAAAATTTTCGATCGACTAAATTTCCCGAAGTGGGCCCCAAGCACAATACCCAGTATTCAAAATAAATCTGGGCCCAAACAGAATATACCAAAAATCCCAATTCCAACACAGAGAACACTGTACAAAATTTGGTGCACAGAAGAGACAAACTGGCAGCGGAACCGCGGCCAAAGCATGGGTAAGGCCGCGGTTCCGCAGCTGAACAGTAACCGCATGCAACCAAATTTTTACAGAATTCTTAGAATCGCCTGCACGAATTTCTGCAACAGTCAAAATAATTTTTCAAGCACATAAAAAATTCTACAGAAACTGCACTTTGAAATTGTGGTTTTTTGAAAACTTCATTCGATCGAAATTCTAAACACGCTAGAGCAAGCTAGTATGAGTTAATGGTGTGGCTCTGATACCATGTAAGTCTACGGTAGCATCCCGGCCGTCTGTCCGAGGCCAAAATGCGGAAACAAAAACTTTTCTTTAACTAGAAACCGGCGCTACCGCGGACTATAAACCCGGATCGGACCATTAACCTACTACTATCTAACTGGAGAAAGGGTAGAGAGCTATACCGAGCGATCCGTGTCCTTCGGTCTTCGGCCACCATCGCAAGCTCCTCGCAGCATCACTGATCTCCGGTCTCCTCGTCGGAAGGGCACCACATCGAGAAGTCTTTTTACGGGCTCCCACCTCTGAACCGAGACAACTCGGACACGAAGTTGGCTAACCGACGTGTCCAAGATTGCTGTAGACTGAGTGTAGAATGCTATGTCTCAAGGGGTTAATGAAGTTGCCACAATGGAGGTGGAGGAAAAATCTTTGGAGATGAACTTTGAAATGGAGCGAAGGAATTTTGTGTGAGCCAAATGAGATGAAAAATCCTCACACACCCAAAAGAGTGAGCTCCCCAAATAGTGGCCGGCCAAGCTTTATGAGGAGAGAGGGAAAAGAATAATGCAAGAGAGAAAAATGATGAATCGTCGTGAAGAATGTCACACCCAAGTCCAACTCAATCCTCTCACAATAAAGCAAGTAATGATGAACCAAAAAGTAATCATAAGATGCTAGAACCATCATGAACACTCCACCACAAAAAACACCCTCCATTACTAATTGCACATTTGCAAAAAGAACCCCCTCCATCAAAGGAATTTCAGCCAAGAAGGAATAAAGAAAAATGGCCGAAACGGAATGCAAACTGGCAACTTCAAAAAAACGATCCCGTAATAAATTACAGGAAAACCCCGCGACTGGATATACATACCCGCATTTGTATTCCGACCGAATACAAATGCAATGAGACAAAATCTACACTGTGTAATACTAGGATCCGGCTTAAACCAAAGCCTGCTAGTATTTTCCGTCCGAAACTATAACATGTGCACAGGTGCATGCGTACGTTCGAACCCTGCCATAAATCCATACGGCCTCTACAGCGTTTCGCCCGAAACTTGAGAAACTGTCTATGGGGGACTCTGAAGACTCGTCAATACTTTGGCTGTGGATTTAACCACTAGCACGTCAGAGGTATTAGCCGTACGTAACGGGCTACCAGGTATTGACCAAAAGGGAGGTCGATGAGCGAACTCATCCTGACACCCTGCTGAGCCTGTCAGTGACAATATCCGTACAGTCCGGTCCGTTCGTCTATGAGCATCGCATGGCGGGCCTAGGGGGTTGGTAAAAGTCAGACCCCCAAAAGCGGTACAAGTCGTGTCGGAGTGTAGCCCAGAACACCCTGAGATACTACTGGAATACCTATAAGAAAATATCCTGCCTTGGCCAAGGACTTTGTGTAATGGCTCTCCTAGACACAGCACGACCTCACCCCCAATACCGGGAGAGACGAAACCCCTACAGATCCGCTCACTGCCTCCATGTGGCTCGGGACTGTACCCAACTAAAACATGTTTGCACGACTCCTTTGAGCCGTGGTAGGGTAGTAATCAAAGTACAGTGCGAACTCACACGAGACAAATGACGATCTCAGGTCGATGAACTAACCTGTACACATGTCACCAGGGAACTGCTATCTGACGTCAGGTATAATACCAACTAGCATGTTCCCGGCGAGTCCTGTCCGGTGTACTCATAACCCAATGAGCACCTGTATACATCTTAGGTGAACCAACTGACACCAGTGGCTTGTGAGACCGGCCACCGCCCCTCGTCGGGGTCTCGACTGTATACACTAGTCTACTCTGGAGTATCGATGCCCTGTCTCGAAAACTCCCACGACCAGGGACCTTTTAAGGATGTGCTTATAGACCCCAGCTCCCACGTATATGATCGCCATCATACTGCTGGCCGTTAAACAAGAATCCTAAGGGCTCTATCAACGCGCAGTAGTGACCTGTAAGGTCAACTAAAGCAGTACACGATGATAAAGATAAACCAGATAGCATACTATCATCTCGAGTAAGACTGTCCTACCGGTATAGGTCCTCCCTCAATCATTGTAATCACGTGCCTGCGATCCAATAATTGACTCTGAGGGCACTATATCCAACAAATGATCCCCCGCTTGCCCCTCCCCCCTCCTCCCCCGCAAAAAGGGAAAAAATGTTCCTAGCCTATGAGTTAACATTTAGAAATCATTCCAAAATTTTTAGGATGGTCTTTAATGGCCATTTATTCAAAATAATTGCTCGTGGATACTGTTATAATGACGGTTAGCAAGGGGGTTAAGATTTTCCGAAACCATGATTTCATAGGGTTTCAAGGCAAAATTTCAAAAATTGTAACTTAGGCTTGTTTGGCAACCAAAATAGAATTTCCAATACTGTTATTTCAAAAACAAATTAAGAGCTTGAAACCGTATTTTCTTTCACTCCTAAAAGACTAGAGTTTCGCAAAGTTTCAAGGCACTCTTCTTTTTAAACCTGCTTTATGAAACCATGTCGTCAAACGACTCTATCTTGCGAAACCTTATTATTACAAAACATCCAAGAACTCGTATAAGTTTCTCAACATCTACATAATTGCAATAAGAAGCATGCAGAAATTTATATTGATTGTTAAAACATTTTATTTATGGCAATTCTCCACGTGCGTGACATGTGCACATGACTAGTGTGTTAGAAATTTAGAATATAAAATGTATTCTCCCGACCCTCATCTAAACTTCAGAGTTTTGGTGCAATGGAGGGGGCTTTAAAATGATACCAGAGCAACCCTGATTCGATGCTGACGGGATGCGTATTAAACATGGATTAATTTAAACTAAAAGTACCGTTGCATAAAATCCCAAATTTTAGCCCAATAGGCCGATGACCTGCGAGGGCGTGTTAGAATATAAAACAGTCTCTCAACTGTCATCTAAATTTTGGTGAAGCCATATACGTTTATGGTCCCAGGTTACAAGATTTTGCGATTCACCAATCTCGTTCTGGGATATGATTCCACAAAATGAAATTATAGTGCAAAATTTTGCATGATAATCAACTCAAATACTACAAGCATTCATTCTTAATTTTAGATGTGACCATCTGAGGAATCAAACCGGTGATCCCTCACTTGGAATATGGAAGTTTTATAGCTGGGCTATGGGCTATTACCATCGGTCAAAAAACAAAAAGAAAAAAGATTTGATTCTAATCTTACTGAAAAATAAAAATATAAAAACCATTGATTTGCTTTAATATTGACACCGAGAGCTCCGAAAACTTGACCATCAAAAAATAATAAAATTACGAGAAAAATGCTCCTATACCCATTAAATAAAAATGACTTATTTTTAAACCCATAAACTTTTATAAATGCGAAAAAGCCATATGCCTTAATAGAAATTTTGTAAACCAAAAATACTCTCAAGGAGTACAAATACTGTGTAGTATACACAGATTTTTTTCAAATGCCAAAATTACCCTCATATTCTATTTTGAACCGTCTCCAAACCCCATCAAAATCCTAACCTACTTATCTCCATTCCTCTAAATAAAATGATTTTCATAAGCAAGTGCCCACCTTCATCTTGACTAATACATCAATCTAATTTATTTTACTGTGAAAAATCAACTTGTGTCTTTCCTACATCAATCTAACACAAGGTATAGTTTTTCCAATTATTTTCTTTTAATCATTTTTGGGGTGAATAAAACTTGTTCAATTATGAACAGAAGACTTCATGAAATATTAATTAGATTATAATTTTCTTAAGTTGTGATGTTATGGGTTCTTAATTTGATCAAGCAAAATTGAAGAAATGAATTTTAATTTGGAATCAAAAGAATATGAAGGATAATGGTGTAAATTTACTTAAAAAGTGTATAATACAATGAACAACGTATACTAAAAGAGGACCCGGTGATTAAGAATAATTAAATAAATCAACTCCTAGTTCTGGACCTGGAAACAATTTTCCGTAAAATTATATATAACTTGATAGGGAGGGAAAAAATCTTGAAGGCGATATGATATTTTTATGACCATTTCTTACAGAGAGTCCAAAAGAACAAGTTTCCGAAGATCCGGTGTATGTTTTCCATCAAGAAGAACTAGATCTTTCAAGTTCCTGCAAGAATACCAAAATTATCGTTGTTTAGAGAAATTGAACAATGCAAGCACCACAGCTAACAACCTTTATCAAAAGTTACGTCGGAAAGGAAAAAGGACTTATTTTCTTATGGAGAACATAACGATTGTTGCTGTTATAGAAAATGTCATAGGAAGAAAATTACCGAGAATTATTTCTTTAAAATTCGATCGGAACTTGTACTACTTTCAAATTTCAGATCTCACCTAAACACAAACTTACAGCTTACAGTTCAACGATCATGTATACATGAAAAAATACGATGATATAGCATTATGACTTCTATTAGAGTAATCATATATTTTCATTAGGCAAGGTAAGCTAGCCTTGCATTTTCACTTAGATTAAAGTAACCAAATCTGCACCTATAAATAAATAAATAAAAATAGAACATGAACATAAAATTAGGCCAAAAAATGGTGGATATTAGTGTAACTTACACAGCCACAGCTCTTCCATCATTAGAGCATTCCACACCACTCCACTTACAAGAATTACCTTCACTTTCAATCCAATCTGACAAAGCTCCAAAAGGGTAAAACGGTAACCCTAGCTAAGATTCCCCCAAATTTGAAACAAAAACCCATGTCCAATTTATGAAAAAGATCATACCTTCATCACTAAGAGAAGCACAAAGATCCAAGCTTTGAACAGCAAGAAGAAAAAGGCCATCCTTGGCCTAAGCATCTCCAATTCTGACCAAAAAAAGAGAGATGGGTCTCTCTTGCTACACATATATTCTATGATAAGGATCCAATCCAATAAAGCAAAAGGTTGGGATTTTGGAATGAATGAGGAGGAAAATGCGATGTGAAATGCTGTTGACGGCAAAGTCCATGGAATCTCTCGTCTGGGTATTTTTCTTTGCTTGCAAATTGATTTTTAGAGAGACTAGCAGAGAGAGGATGAATATAGTTTTAAAATGTTTTAGGGGCAAAAAAAGGGTAAATTGATTAATAAAACCAAAATGTTTCGCATATGCCGTATAATACCATAAAAAAAATTTGCTGCACTTAAATAGCATGATGTTCTAATTTGCATAAAAATGTTAATACAAAATAACCAAACTACCCTGGCTATATTTAGCTTTAAAAAATAAAAAATTAACCCTAACTTTAATTACTTAGCCCTAACTCTCACCTTAATTTGCAAAACATTATTCCAAGCCCATGACCACCACCCAACGCCGCCTCCGTCTCTTCCCCATCGCCGCCACCTCCTTCTCATCGCTCCCATGACCACCATCAATCTCCACAACGCCTCCATGACCACCATCACCACCACCTTCACCTCCATCTTCACCATCTCCTGCCCATCGCTTGTAGAGTTGCTAGGCACGCTCACAAGGTTCTACGAGGCATCATCCATGTCCGATTAAAAATTTAACCGTGCCGAACAACCCAAAGCCGGATATTTAAACTGGAGCTTATGCGAATGTTAAACACTTTAACACTAAGTGAGAGCGATTACAACCTTTGTAGATCCGGTCCTTCACTTCTTAAGCTCCGTGTTGAACTCCCTTCGCTGCGATCATCGTGTTCCGAACTCTCGAGAGGCTCCGCGAAGAGAAAGATGCAAGCTTGCTTCCGATCTTCGATAACAAAGATGATCTACCTTGAGGTTTCGTTAACACAAGCTCTCACTCTCTAAAAGAAGTGAACACCCTCATCTAAATGGCAAGGATAGATGAGCATGATGAAGTAGGATTTTTGCTTTCTTTTGTTTTCATATTCTCACATATAAACATCACTTATGAAAAAGCTAGTGAAGCTTTTCATCAAGGAGGAAGAAGCAAGAAGAAGAGCTTAATCCTTTTGTGATGAATAATGAATTATTGTAGTGGTTACAAATCTAACCAAGGGTTAAGCATGAAGAAATTAACCCTTGTAGAGAATTAACTAGTGTTAATGATTTGGATTGGGTTAACAAAATATCAAGCAAAACACAAAGTCAAAACTTCATGGAAGCTTCATGCAAAAGCTAACCCTAATCCAAACCCTAACCAAGTTTAAACCCTAAACCATTGTTAAATTTGTAACCCTAACATGTTACAATATTATATATCACATATACAATATATTTTGTAACAATAGAAAATAATACAATTAACATATATCGCATATATATCAATGTATTATCCCGTGAGAAAATGAATCTTTTAGTGAGCTAATATTAGTTAATGTAATTTAATATATCACATATATTATTATACATTAAATTATCGAATCAACACTTGATCCGACAATCCGGCTATATCGCATATAACCGACTAATACGATGACCCGGCTATATCACATATAACCGGCCGATATCTCATATCGCGAGAATCCAATACGGTATCACATACCGCATTATCCTCGGTCGCGCACATATCACATATGTGCTCCTACTCCGTTTTGCCTGAGCCAAGAAACCTCTGTGTAGAACTCTAAAGAATCGTCAATACGCCGGCAGTAGGTGATGATCATATCAAACACACACAAGCTGCAAGCGGTCAGCTAAACGTAACAGCCACCCAGGTATTGAGCGCTCAGAAGATCAACAAGCAAGCTTGTACATTCTCCTGTGAATCCAAACAGTAACACTCCCGTACAGTCCGGTCTCGTCGTCTGATATGTCGCATATCTCGCCTAGGGGTGGTAAACGTCAGACCCCAGCAGCTCGATAAGTCGTGTCGATATGAGGTCTATAACAGTTCGAGAAACTACTGATTACACTTACCAGTAAATCTCAGCAACCCTGGCCAGGGATTTCCAGTTATAGCCAATCGAACACAGCACAACATCAACTCCCTATACCGGGAGAGACGAATCCCCTCCTATCGCTCATTGCCTCCATGTGATTCGGGACTGTACCCAAAAGCCACCTTTTTGCACGCCCTCTTGGACGTGGTGTGATGGAAATCAAAGCACAGTGGGAATCACACAAAACTCTATGACGATCTCGGGTCAACAGACTACTCTGTACCAGTGTCACCAGAGAACTGCCATCTGATGTGAGGTATAATACCATCTGGGAGTTCTCGGCGAGTCCGTCCAGTGTACCCAGTCTCTACTGAGCACCCGTACACCATCCTTGATGTCAAACACCGATGGATATGGGATCATCCATCGCCCATCATATGGGTCAAGATGCGTATACGCTATTCTACTCTGGTGTATCGATGCCCTGTCTCGATACACCCTCGACTAGGAACAGTTATAGGATGTACTCGTCGACTACCGTGTCCCCACTAGTATGATTTCATCATAGTCCCAGTAGTCGAGTACATATCCTAAGGGATTTATCAACATGTAACATAGAGACAATCAGAGTACATGTTAAGATAAAGTACAACCAGATAGCGTACTATCATGTCGAGCAAGTAAGTCCTCCCTATGTATGTCCAAGCATTCATTACAATATACATCGTATGTCCAGTAATGGCCTCTAGGGCATACATATAACTAACAATCTCCCACTTGCACTAGAGCCATCTATTGTGGTATCACATACCCAACAATAAGCTGTGGTTGAAGTATCTCATACTCAACCATCCCATAAAAGTCTCTACTGGGAAAAAGTCCTTTGTGAGTGGATCCGTGTTGTCGTCCTCTGTGTCTACTCTCCTAACCTCGATCTATCTGGAGATCAACCATCTCCATGATCAGGTGATACTGCCTAAGAATTATATCTGGATTTCAGATGGGACGGTAGTTCCTTGGCTAAAACCACAACTCCATTGTCACACAATGGTAGGAACAAAGTTCATCTCATGAAATTATATATCCAGACTGCCTCTTTGGTAGCATCCTTGGTAACGATGTATCTTGCCTTCAATCGTCTAGTAAGTCACGGTATCTAGCTTGAAACTCTTCCAACATACCGTCCCTCCACTGAGAGTAAAAACAATGCATGCGACTGACATTCAGTCTTCCTTATCACCCTGTAACCTTTCCAGTGATTCTCCCCAGGATCGATTGATACCATCTCACTACAACTAGTGAGTATCCTAACATCCAATTAGATCTATCTCATAGATCCAAAACCTAGGATTTAGGAGGTATCATTTTGATCCTATATGGAGAATCCTTGTGATAAGTGGAGATTGACCGAGCGTAGCATAGGAAACTCTTTCTCTATCAAGAGTATGTCATCCACGTACTCTACGAAGATCACCACCATACTCTCTACTACCTTTTTATATATACAAGGTTCATCTACCATTTTGATGAAGTCAAACTCTTTGACTACCACATCAAAACAGACGTTCCAACTCCGCGATGCCTGCTTTATCACATAAAACATCTTGCACACGTTTTCGCTGCTCCCACTGTCTACGAAGACCTCTGGCTGTGTACTTATAGACGCTCTCTTCCAAACCAACATTTAGAAAAGCAGTCATGACACCCAACCACCAGATATCGTAGTCATGGTATGTAGCCGTGGCAAGTAGGATCTGGATGGACTTAAGCATAGCTTTGAAAGTCTCAACTTTTCCATGTACACTTAGTAATCTTCTCAAGATATACTTACTCCTGATGGGGATTTAACCCTTCAGATAGAGCAACCAAAGTCCATACTTTGTTGGTGTATAAGGATTCCATTACAGATCGCTAAGCATCCAGCCATTCTTACAGAGTCCCACTCCTGATAGCCAGCTCGAAACTTAGTTGGGTCATCATCTCATGATGCAATCCTCGCTCCCACTGTCATAGAGAAACCGAAGTATCTCTCAGGTGGGTGAGGAACCCTACTAGATCGACGGAGAGGCTGAGGTTCGTTGGTTACTATTGAATCCTTTGGTTCTACCAAATCATCTGTTGTAGTTTGTATAGCTGGAACTCCTTCCAGTTCTACCTCATGAACACTGATTTCTTGACAAGAAATTCCCTTTCACAAAGGTGGCATGTTGAGAAACAAAACATCTTTTGTTCCTCGGTTAGGTAGAAGATATTCCTTTGCAAATGCTTGGGATATCCAACAAACTTCTACAGAACTGACTTTGCCTCGAACTTGTCCGGATTATGCTTTTAGACATAGGCTGGACAACCCCAAATCTTAACATTCTTAAGATATGGGCTCTTCCCATTACATATCATATATGAAGTGGTAGGCAACTGATTTGATTTGAACCCTATTCAATAGGTATGCAACTTCTCAAGTGCATAACTCCCAAAAGGAAATAGGAAACTCAGTAGTACTCATCATAGAGCACACCATATCACATAGGGTGCTATTTGCTCCGTCCCGATATACCATCGTGCTATGGTGTATACGGAGGAGTAATGCTGAGAGAGAATCTCATTCTCCTTTAGAATAGTCCAGAAATTCCGTGCTCAAGTATTCTCCTCCCTGATCTCATCAAAGGACATAATACTTATACCCGTATTTTGGTTCTCTACTTCTAACTTATATTCTGTGAATATCTCAAAAGCTTCGGACTTGTGTTTCAATAGGAACATATGTCTGAATCTTGAGAGATCATCAGAGAATGTAATGAAGTACAAAGAACCGGTCTTGGCATGTGTAGACAGGGGACCTTACATACATCATCATGTATCAATCCCAAAAGTTCACTAACTCTTTCTCTGTTTCCAATAAACAGAGCTATGGTCATCTTATCTTTGTGACCTGACCGGCAAGTTTCACAAGATGTAAATTCAAAAAAATTTAAATATGTATCTAAATGTAACTTATCTAGTCGGGTCGCATTGATATGACCTAATCTACAATGCCTTAAGAAGGATCCGTTCATTTCTGAACTCTTCCTCTTGTGTGTGTTCTTTATACTAAGAACTATAGTTTGATTTAGAACGTCTATGCTTTTAGATAACGTACCTGAACCGATCAACTCTTGATATAGGAAATGTTCAAAATATTATCCAACAATACAAAATTATATCCTTCTTTACTAATAAAGAGACTGATATGATGTTGTATATCAGATTCGGTATCTAATAGCATTTGTTCAGAATCAATGTATTCTGATAATACAGGGTGATAGTGACCAACAGACTTGGCTGCAACACTTGCATCGTTTCTATCTCATGAAACTTATCACCCGTTCTCAGTTCTCTACCTATCTGTAGCCCATGTAACAAATTACATATATGGGATCCTGATCCAGTATCACATACCCAGGACGTAAAGGTTACTGAGAAACAGTTCTCTGTAATGAACACACCCGAAGATGATGCATCAGCATGCACTTTCTTCGTTTGGGCGGCACGGGAATTCTGGTAATCCCCTATATCCTGCTCTGTCTTATAACAATTATAAGTTGGAGCGGGACCAACGTTCCCCAGCTCAGTATAACAAGCGGGTTCGGTCAATACATCCGTATTATTATCTTGATTAAGGCGAGATATGGTCGCTACGTGGAGAGAGAGAGAGAGAAGAAAACACTCAGCGTATGCTCTTGCAAGATTAGATTGGTTATCTAATATATCTAATCAGGATGTCTCCCACTGTTTTAGTCAAATCTTCCTTCAAACCCTAAAAGGAAAGACTAGCCGGGATTAATTACACGCTACAAGTTCGCTAATCTTTCAGCCAGGCCAGTGTCGGTACTTTGAGGGAGGTCCCCCATGCTTTCGCACAAACCTAATTAAAGTAAACCTCGTTTTCCCAGGGGCGTAACCCCGTTGACACCTTTCTAGACACCTACTTGATCGGCTAATTGTAATGTGTAAAACTCTCCCAGGAGTAACTCTTACTCGCAGCGGGTATCGGGATCCAACTATCTCATAGAAGGTATGCAATCTCATTGCAAATTTCAATACTTGAAATTCCCAATAATATTTTACCCCAAGCGTCCAATGACCTTGACGGAGGCCAAACTATCCATAGTCCGCTAGTCAAGTTCAACCCGTCATTTCCTGATTGACTTAAACCCATCCGCACGACCCTTGACGGAGGCCAAAGTACGCCGTTCGAATACCCTAATCCAATCGCATCATATGCTAGCAGATAAGCATTAGTTAGCTACCGTACACTACGCCTTGACGGAGGCCAAACTACCGCAGCACGAATACTAACTAGTACTTATCTGAAATGACGGAGGGCTACGACAGGTTTTTAAGAAAACCCTTTGCGTAATGAACTTGATATCGTTGTAGAATCGAGTGATTTTTAAATGGAGTGTTTTTGAGGCTTTTCTAGTTTTGCTAAAGGGGTCACTCCCGGTGAAGGGGTCGTCGGCCCTTTCCTCATCGAATAAGGTGCAGGATATTTCACAAATATCACTATGCAAAGCAAAAACTATATAAGCAATCAAAAGACAAACCGAATTTATAGCATCTGCTAGTTTCGCTAAAGAGGTCACTCCCGGTGAAAGGATCTCGGCTCTTTCCTTATCGAATAAGGTGCTGGATGTTCTACAAGGAACACCGCTATGCAAAGCAAGAACTATAGCTACCAGTTTTTAAAAAAGTTTGTACAGCATCTTTAGGTTTCTTTTATTTCATCAATCTCATTAATGAAGTCCCATTTTAATTATGCTTCGCAAGCATCACATTTGAAACGAAATGTGCAATATAACATATATCTCATATATATAATATAAACATTCGTCTCAGGCAGTAATATGATCTCATCACAGAACATTGCAGCAGAAGAAACATATATGAAATATTGGATATACTAGGAAGTCTGTGTTTTAGTACGAGCCTGTATAAAACACGGATTCCACGATCGCGATGAATAGCCAAACCCACATCCCTAGACCCCTACGAGAGCGACAAGCAACACTACCAATTCTAGGGTTAGGAGACCCGGTCTCGACTCCTCGAGATGGTCTCCCACTGGACTCTAGAACCCGGTTACTTGTGCTCCCCGCCTTAAGTCTGCCTAATGCGGAAAAGTAAATAATATACAATGGTGACATCATCCTCAGCCCGGAAGTGCCCCAATAAAAGAATATTACATACAAATGAATTTTACATGAATGAAAAAGAAAAACTCCCATCTCACATAAAACCCTCGGCCATTCAGAACGCGACGATCCAATATAACATATCACAACAATACATAATATCTCATATCATCAACGTAAGCAAGTATGCGTATCCCGATTGTCGTTGATGTATAGCAACAAAGCTGGCGATACACCACATACTACGTTTACGGTCACAGAAAAGAAAGTGTAAAACTACAACAGTTGGAATCCGCAGCCTCTTTAGACATCGCATGCCTAACCAAATGAATTCCTTAGACATCGCATGCCTAACAATTATAAACCCCGCATTTTAGTCTCATTATCGAAAACTCTTTTCAATATTAAGTCGGGCAATTCAACAAGATTCCCGACGTCCTGATCGAATGCTCGTCGCAAACTTTAGTAGACGGCCGTACCCCCGGATGCCGTCGACGAAGTGCACTAAGGCGTAACACCGCTGTCGCGAGCACCCGAACGGATGCTTTTGGCAACGGGGTTCTCCTACAGTCACTTGGTCGGGGCTATGGGGCCTGGCTGTCTATTAAGTTTACCCGGCGAGTATCCGCGTACGCTACGTGATTGCGACGGACTTTTGATCGCATCAAAATTCCGTGGCAACCGATTATCTGAGACTGAAGTGCTAGATTTATAACATTCAAATTAGTTATCTCATAACTACCCGTGGATTCCAAATATTGTATCACATTCCAGATAAATAAACAGTGTTAAACTTTCCGATCGAATAATCAAACATCCAAGTTTTCCCAAATAGTTCTCAACACTTGAAACTAGTTTAAAAACATCCATCACATGCCACAGCACCAATGGTCCAGCCGTAGAAGGGTCAAGCCAACGCCTCACATGTGGCACGACGTACTGCCACAAACCCTAAGGTTCAGAGGCAGTTCAAGACGGTCACATAATCGAGTTAAGGTTTGTTGTCTTCTAAAGGGTCCACTGCGTTACTTGCATGACTTAGAACGTTCCTAAACTACGAAAAAATCCAACGCTTGGAAATTTTCCGGTAGGGGAAAAAGTGGGTTATTGATATCCGTTCGAACTTTTTAACACGTTCTAAAAATTACCCGGACAAACTAAACAAAGTTAAATTATCCGATCGAATCAACGAGTCCCCAATACAACCCAGAAAACTCAACACTTGAGTGGAATTAAAAATGTTCAGAAAAACAAGCAGGAAAAACTAACAATTACAGTGAAGTACGGCCCACTAATTCGCTCATTTGGCCACGGAACCGCCGCCAAACCCTTGATTTGGCCGAGGTTCCGCGGCCACAATTTTGAATCAGTGGGCCATACATCACAGTAATTCTTAGTTTTTCCTGCTTGTTTTTCTGAGCATTTTTAATTCATAAAAAATCACATTTTGGAAAATTGTCCAGAGAAGGGTTCGTATCGGGGTATCCGGGAACGATCGGACTTTAAACTTCGCTCAGACTTCGCCTAAAGCTCTAGCTTGGCTCTGATACCACTGTAGGGTTGCTAGGCACGCTCACAAGGTTCTACGAGGTATCAACCATGACCGATTAAAAATTTAGCCGTGCCGAACAACCCAAAGCCGGATCTTTAAACTGGAGTTTATGCGAAAACTAACATGTTAAACACATTAACACTAAGTGAGAGGGATTACAACCTTTGTAGATCCGGTCCTTCACTTATTAAGCTCCGTGTTGAAGTACCTTCGCTGCGATCATCGTGTTCCGAACTCTCGAGAGGCTCCGCGAAGAGAAAGGTGCAAGCTTGCTTCCGATCTTCGATAACAAAGATGATCTACCTTGAAGTTTCGTTAACACAAGCTCTTACTCTCTACAAAAAGTGAACACCCTCATCTAAATGGCAAAAATAGATGAGGATGATGAAGTAGGATTTTTGCTCTCTTTTGTTTTCATATTCTCACATATAAACATCACTTATGAAAAAGCTAGTGAAGCTTTTCATCAAGGAGGAAGAAGCAAGAAGAAGAGCTCAATCCTTTTGTGATGAATAATGAATTATTGTAGTGGTTACAAATCTAACCAAGGGTTAAGCATGAAGGAGTTAACCCTTGTAGAGAATTAACTAGAGTTAATGGTTTGGATTGGGTTAACATAATATCTTCACAAAATATCAAGCAAAACACAAAATCAAAGCTTCATGGAAGCTTCATGCAAAAGCTAACCCTAATACAAACCCTAACCAAGTTTAAACCCTAAACCATTGTTAAATTTGTAACCCTAACATGTTACAATATTATATATCACATATACAATATATTTTGTAACAATAGAAAATAATACAATTAACATATATCGCATATATATCAATGTATTATCCCGTGAGAAAATGAATCTTTTAGTGAGCTAATATTAGTTAATGCAATTTAATATATCAAATATATTATTATACATTAAATTATCGAATCAACACTTGATCCGACAATCCGGCTATATCGCATATAACCGACTAATACGATGACCCGGCTATATCACATATACCCGGCCGATATCTCATATCGCGAGAATCCAATATGGTATCACATACCGCATTATCCTCGGTCACGCACATATCACATATGTGCTCCTACTCCGTTTTGTCTGAGCCAAGAAACCTCTGTGTAGGACTCTAAAGAATCGTCAATACGCCGGCAGTAGGTGATGATCATATCAAACACCCACAAGCTGCAAGCGGTCAGCTAAACGTAACAGCCACCCAGGTATTGAGCGCTCAGAAGATCAACAAGCAAGCCTGTACATTCTCCTGTGAATCCAAACAGTAACACTCACGTACAGTCCGGTCTCGTCGTCTGATATGTCGCATATCTCGCCTAGGGGTAGTAAACGTCAGACCCCAGCAGCTCGATAAGTCGTGTCGATATGAGGTCTATAAAAGTTCGAGAAACTACTGATAACACTTACCAGTAAATCTCAGCAACCCTGGCCAGGGATTTCCAGTTATAGCCAATCGAACACAGCACAACATCAACTCCCTATACCGGGAGAGACGATTCCCCTCCTATCGCTTATTGCTTCCATGTGATTCGGGACTGTACCCAAAAGCCACCTTTTTGCACGACCTCTTGAACGTGGTGCGATGGAAATCAAAGCACAGTGGGAATCACACAAGACTCTATGACGATCTCGGGTCAACAGACTACTCTGTACCAGTGTCACCGGAGAACTGCCATCTGACGTGAGGTATAATACCATCTGGGAGTTCTCGGCGAGTCCGTCCAGTGTACTCAGACTCTACTGAGCACCCGTACACCATCCTTGATGTCAAACACCGATGAATATGAGATCATCCATCGCCCATCATATGGGTTAAAATGCGTATACGCTAGTCTACTCTGGTGTATCGATGCCCTGTCTCGATACACCTTCGACTAGGAACAGTTATAGGATGTACTCGTCGACTACCGACGCCCCACTAGTATGATCTCATTATAGTCCCAGTAATCGAGTACATATCCTAAGGGCTTTATCAACATGTAACATAGAGACAATCAGAGTACATGTTAAGATAAAATACAACCAGATAGCGTACTATCATGTCAAGCAAGAAAGTCCTCCCTATATATGTCCAAGCATTCATTACAATATACATCGTATGTACAGTAATGGCCTCTATGGAATACATATAACTAACATCGCTCCCATGGCCACCCTTCCTCCACCTCTGCCCCCATCGCCTCCTTCCCATTGCCTCCACCACCGCTTCGCTCCATTGCCACCATCACTCTCCACCTATGCCCTTATCGCCGCCACCTCCTTCACTTCCGCCCCCTTCGCTATCGTCTCCTCCTCATTGCTCTCATGGCCGCCCCCACCATGCCACCATCAACCTCTACTTCTGCCCCCATCACGACCGCATCCTCCACTTTTGCCATTGCCTCCTCCCCATCACTCCCATGACCCCCACCTTCATCTTCTCCACCTCCGCCCCCATCGTCACCACCATTCCACTTTATGGCCACCATCAACCTCCATCTTGTCTCCATGGCCTCCATCTTCTCTCCATTGCTCCTATGGTCACCACCTCCTCCATCTCCGTCCCATCGTATAGCCCCATCTTCGCCGGTGCTGAATGCTAGTACTCCAAGGATCTCAATATACTAGAGAAAGAAGATGGATCAGGGTTAGGTTAGGGTTAGATTTTTTTTGTCTTTTTCAAATTTAAAATAACCAAGGGCAAAAATTATCCAGAAATCCCCACGTGCAAAGCACGTAACAGAATATTCTAACGCTTGGTTAACAGAAGCTATCAAATTGCAAACGGAGCTAAACATTATGGTATTAAAGTGCTGGAAAAAAATATCGTGGTAGTATTTTGCAGAAATGGGAAAACATTGTGGTATTATTAAGCAATTTAGTCAAATCCTAGATAATGGCTGTTTATTGTTTATTTTTTTATGGGCAGGAGTGAGGGATTTGGCCCGCCATTTGTTATTGTTTCTAGATACACAAGGCTAAGCTACAAAAATATTTTGGACCAGGCTAAATTACAAAAGCCCTACTTAATAAGCTAACAACCATCTTTGTCTCCACTCTAATTATGTATTTTGCATAAAGCTAAATTAAAAAAATACATATCATCAAGTGTATTACTTTCTGGAACTCAATCCATTTAACGCATTATGGCGTCCTAATTCCAACAATATAGTTTGCATGGTTGTTAAAACATGTATGTACACCCAGGCCAACCGTCTAGGATTACGAAGCAGGCCAAGAATCATCTAAGAGAAAGAGGGATAATCGATCGATTTGAGCATGTTTTGTATTTGTTATGGTGGTTTATGATGTTTTGATGTATTTTTTTCCTTTGGTTTTAAATATTAAATATATTCAAAGCATCAAGACATGTCCTATTTAATTTAATTATTTTTATATACACCAAACAAAATTTGTAAATCGCAACGAAATGATTGTTAGAGAAAAATGGTCTCGTGTGTTATAAGTTAATTCCATAATAAACAAAGATTTTCTTAAAAATAATAAACTTATAGCTTATATTGCAGAAAATTATCACATATTTGTTCTATGGTTATTATCATAAACTTTTCGGACTTGTTTAATAAAATGTTGCGACACTTTTGGCTAGGTCACTTAAGATCACACGTGTTAGCCTCACACACGTATCTACCTAAATTCCACCAAACCCGAATTGTATTTTTTCTTTCAATTTTACCTAATTTCTTCCTATTCTTTTATGAGCTCCAAGACTCCAAAATATTTGACAATGTTTTAATATTAATCACCAAACATCATTAACTCGCTAAAATGATAGAGAAGTTTTGGTAGTCTTTTGTAGTCCCTTTTGTCACTCTTTTAATTAGATTTGGCCTTCTAATAGTAACAAAGGTCAATATGAGTTTAAGAGTTAATCTAATATGAAAGTTGAAAATGGGGTGGTAATAACATGAATATTTAAGTGCTTTCATTTAGTTCATTATTAACATTTGTAAGTTTATAAATTTAAGAAAATTATTGTTTTAGGAAAATTATTTTTTTAATTCTTCGATTATATGGTTATTGAGCCTCTTACTTATAACTCAATTATTATATAACATAAATCAATAAGTAATATTATATGCGTGCAAATTAATTGTAACGACCGTGTTTTCTAATACCTAATATCTTTATTTAATTTTGTTTTCTAATACCTAATATCTTTATTTAATTTTCTAGTATTAAGTAGTTATTTACATGTTTCATTGATAGAAAAATATTTTGATTTTTTTAAAGTAATATTAGTAATTTTCAAAGCATTGAAATATAATTAAAGGAATTTTCTAAAATCTATTTATATTTTTCTAGGCTTAAAATATTTTAATAAAATTTTATAATGCCTTAAAATAATTTTCACATTTTTATTATCAATTAAAATAATTATTTCATAATTAAAATATTTCCAAGAACAAAACAGATTTTTAAATAATTATGCTAACTAACAAAAATCATAGATATGGAAATATTATTTAGTTTTAGCACAAAATCATTTTTAAACTAAGGTAACAAAAAATATATTTTCTGGAATTTTCGCATATTTTTCCCGTATTTTACAATAATTTTAACAATTTTTAAGCCCAAATTCGATTTTCTTAAATAAACAGTTGGATTTTAATTTAAAATAATAATAATAATAAATATATAAATAATATTAAATCCTCTTGATCCTGGACCGTTGGATACAAGATCCAACGGCCCAGAACCATCCGACGGCGCCCATGTGGTGGGGACCACGCGAAAACGTGTGATCCCCACACGCGGGACGCGTAGAATGGCGCGTGGGGAAGGCGGCGCGATCAGTATCGTTGGATCATGATCCAACGGCTGAGGTGAGAGGCGGCGGCAGCTAATCATATGAAATGATTTGGGGGCGCGGATTTTGAGGATTTTCTTAACATATTTTGGATTTTATGGTTGGGGAAAATACCCTATAAATAGGGACCTTCAAACACCGATTTCTCACACCTCAGAACTCCAAAAATTCTGAAAAAAATACCCACACCTTCGTATCAACGACCCCGATGCTCTGGTTCCACCCAAGTATCGAGGAAAAATCCGAACACGGAGCTATTAAGGATTTAGTACGAGTCTACATTTTCGACCCATCGACATCCAACTCAAGCAAAAGGTAGGATCTGCCTCTCTCCTCTCATCTGTCACCTTCTTTCTTTTAATGATCTTAGTTCCAACTTCTAATCCCCAACCTTATATTAAAATGATATTAAAATATTTCTGCATGCCTATTTTGGTACCCCTTAACGATGAAAATTTGACCCCATACTAAAAATGGTTTAATTAATTACCTCTATATGAATGAATATTGCACCCTCATCCTACATGGAATATGATATACTTAAAGTTATGACTCATGGGGTCTCAATCCACCCTTTTTTTCACACCCGTTTACCCATGTTACCAATATGATCTCGAAATAGGTTACTTCCACAAAATACCCTCATTTTATTAAAATGTCGTGTATGTTTAAAATATCCGTATGAGATGAGATATTGGAATAAATGTTTTTGATACTAAAATGATATATATTTTACTTACACTTTTATCCACCAACTACTCTAGTTTTGTTAAATTCATTTACCTTTTGAAAGGGAGTAATACTAAATCTAAATAACGGTGATATGGTTTTTTTAAATTTATCCCCTTTCACTCGAGAGGATATTTTTATATTAATTTTTATTAGCATGTTAACTAAAGTTTAATAAGATACCCTAATAGGGAAATGTTTTACATGAATCACCCCGTGGTTACTAAACAATTGTCCCTGAAAACGACACAAATCCTGCCGCTTATGTGCAGCGATTATCAACGCGGAGTTGTTCTTGTAGAATAACACCTATAATAAAATACCCTAATTAAATAGGGTAATGTTTTGCGTAAATATCTCGTGGTTGATAGGCAATCGTCCCTGAAAAGGACACAAATCCTGCCGTCCATGTTTAGCGGTTGCCAACACGACGTATTTCTAAAATGTTACCCCAAATTTAAAACATCATAATTTTATAAAATTATTAATTACAATAAAAATACCTCAATCCATCCTAAAAAGATATAATTTCATTTAAACACCTTGACCTTTACTTTAAGGTTATTTTCAACAAAGACCTTAACCCGTATAACGATATATTTCAAAAGAATATCTAAAACCTTATTAAAAGATAATTTTCAAATAAATACTCTAGCCTTTTATTAAAAGGATATTTTCTCAGTAAAATACTATGGGTTTCAAAATGATAAATATTCCAACTATCATGGTTTTCTTATAAACAATAAATGTCATTATACATTATCATCCCTTATTAACTAAGCATTCTATAAAATGATACGAAACACCTCACAAAGATTAAAAGATAACAAGATAAAATGAGCGGTTGTGAAAGGCCGTGTTAAATGAGATCATTTCTTGATTGCAAGTTTATAACATACATGTCACATGATACGGTTAGGGTTAGAATGCGTGGACCTAGGTATGGAATACTTATATATGAGAATCCCTGCAGGCAGGGTGAACAGTCCAATGTGTGGACAACTACTAACCCGATATTCGGGCGAATACTAACCCTACTTTAGGGATGAATGGTCCAATGCGTGGACGACTACTAACCCGATATTCGGGCGAATACTAACCCTACTTGAGAGAGAATGATATAATATATGGATGACATACAATGTGGAAATTCCATGCCTAGATGTATACGCACTAACTCTAATTCGTCAATACATTTACACTGAATAATGGGGATGGGTAGTTTGATTAGGCAAGGAGATGCGGAACTCATATTCCCCTACTACTCGATCATGATCCCGGAAAGTGAAACGGTACATTTTACTTCCCCAGTTGTTGTTCCGTGCCCACAACGGAATAATCGCAAGTATCCGGGCCCTTATTTGACAAACTAAAATGATTACAATACTTAGTAGATACATATTGTTGCTCACCACTAAACTCACATAATATCATGCGTTGTATCCACATAATACTTTATCTACCTTTCTTTATGAGACCGGAATTATTCAGCATCTTGGATGCAGATATTTTACCAGTTCAGACTTGTTGTTTATTGTGGAACTAAAGGGTGGAAATACATGTACACTTGAGTGATATTCACGCTAGACAAAGCTCCATCGTAGTCATGGGACACCTTTCGGGGATGTTCACACTACTGCATTGATTCATGTTATTGTCACCCCAGGCACGAGCGCCAGCTCATACTGCTTCCAGCTAGTTATGGGATACCTCAAGGATATGAGTAATCCATCAGTCAATTTCATCAATACACACCTTGTTTAACTTGATCCAACTCTTAGACTGAATACCCGATTGACTTGACTTGAACTTTACTCACATACACCTCATACAACATACTCATATTCACATATATCTCTGTCAACATGTCTTAATTGTATACCCCTCATACCTTTATACCCATGTACATCATATACATCATACTTATAGACAGTTACTCGTTTCTATACCTTTACTTCCTTATGAGGCAATCCTATCCGAGTGTAAGTCGCTAACGGACTTTCCTTTTCTCTCTCTATCTTTGGAATGTCCGTTAGATGAGGATGAGTTTTATGACGAGGATCAAGGTGTGGAGCCAACTAATGAAGATTATGCGGACTTGACGATTAGCTAGTCTTATTTTAGTTGTTTCCCACATATTTAGGGTTTTTTGTTTCTCCTTCGATGTAATTAAACTACTTAGTTTATTTTACTTTTTCTTTTAGGATGTAGTATAGTTTGGTTAATAGAAATAATTGCCTTTCACTTTTATTATTTTTGTTTTGGTACACATCCTGCATATAGATATTCATACGCTTAACGTAACTGTATTGAAACAACCATTTTCAATACAGTTAGGTTGCGGACCATACCATATCATCCTTCACCTTCTTTTGGGAAGCAGGGCGTGACAGGTTTTAGTGGTGGCCCATGCAGGTCCTTCAGTGTACTAAAATGAAACCGTTAACTGACTTATTATATTTGTGAATCTCATCCACTTGTATCAATTTCATAATTTTTCCATATTCCTTGCCCTTCCTTGACATTCTGTATCCTGATCATGGCCTTTCTTTTCAGGCCACGGCAAATCGTTCCAATGAGGACGACATGTCAGATATTACTTTTGAAGCTACATTTGGAGATTCAGACGACGAAGTCGTAGACTCTCAGGCGGTTATTTCCGACAGCGACTCGGAAGACGAAGAAGTCGATGCTGTAACTCCAGAGCCTATGATGGCCAATGACTCCGAAGATGAAGAAGAAGATCCTATGGAAGAGGAGCATATAGAGGAAGGGCCAGAAAAAGAAGCTCATGCGGCGGAAGAGAATCGTATGAAATATGATCCTGATGGGGAGGCTCCTGCAGAAGAAGAAGACCATATGGAGGGGGAATCTGAGAACGAGGAACCTGCCATGGATGAGTCGAAGGACGAAAATTCGAGTGAGGAGGAACTTGAGGCCAAAGAAACTCGGGCAGTTGTCCCCACAAGACACTGTGGGAATGGCCATATCTTTCTTAGTGCGAGAGCCTATCACAACTTGCTGAACTCCTATAATCAAGATTAATAAGACTTGTTTTTCTTTTGGCTGAATAAAACGATGTATAGCAGTAGGGACATGTCCTTCCTTTTGTTGGCTAAAGTGCCCTCAAGTCAATTATTGGATCGCAGGCACATGATTGCAATGATTGAGGGTGGACCTATACCGGTAGAACGGTCTTACTCGAGATGATAGTATGCTATCTGGTTTGTCTTTATCATCATGTACATGCTTCAGATGACATTACAGATCACTATTACATGTTGATAGAGCCCATAGGATTCTTGCTTGACTACTAGCAGTATGATGGCGATAATATACGTGAGAGTTGGGTGGTCTATAAGCACATCTTTAAAGTGTCCCTAGTCGTAGGAGTTTCGAGACTGGGTATCGATACTCCAAGAGTAGATTAGTGTATACGGATCGAGACCCCGACGAGGGGCGATGGCCGGTCTCACAAGCCATTGGTGTTAGTTGGTTCACCTAAGATATATACAGGTGCTCATTGGGTTATGAGTACACCAGACGGACTCACCGGGAACATGCTAGTTGGTATTATACCTATTGTCAGATAGCAGTTTCCTGGTGACATGTGTACAGGTTAGTCTATCGACCTGAGATCGTCATTTGTCTCGTGTGAGTTCCCATTGTGCTTTGATTACTACCCTACCACGGCTTAAAGGAGTCGTGCAAATAGGTTTTAGTTGGGTACAGTCCCGATCTACATGGAGGTAGTGAGCGGATCGTCAGGGGATTCGTCTCTCACGGTATTGGGGGTTGATGTCACGGTGTGCACGGATGGCCATCACCAGAAATCCTTGGCCAAGCTAGTCGAGAAGTACTAATCTAGGATCGGTAGTTTCTCAGGTGGTGATGGGCTTCATACCGACATTAAATTTCAAGTTATTAGGGGTCTGACTTTATCCACCCCCCTAGACTCGATATGCGATACTCATAGACGGACGAACCAGACTGTACGGATATTGTCACTGTCAGGCTCAGTAGGGTTTCAGGATGAGTTTGTTCATCGACCACCCTTTCTCTCAATACCTGGGTAGCCGTTACGTACAGCTAGTACCTTAGTTAACTCATTTGCATGTTTTGTTATCTAGGGCTTATGGGTCGATCCGGGAATCAAGTTCCGTTAGCGCCGGTTTCTAAAAGTTTTTGTTCCGCATTTGGCCACGGATTGATGGTCGGGGCGCTGTCGTAACCCAATATGGTATCAGAGCCACTCCATAAGCCTTAGTTAACTCATTACGACATTAGAAATCCGCCGTTTTTGTCGTGCAAAAACTGCCGACAAAAACAGTTCCGAAAATTGAAAGTTTGAGATGTTTGCACACCCCGCGGGCTCACGGTTTGAACTGAGAAGCCGCGGGGTGGTGCATGGGCACCCCGGGAAACCCCCGGGGGGGCCGAACAGCTGGTCCCACTCCCCAAGACTACCACAAGGTGGTCTTGGCGGTGGGGACCCGAAACTGCCCCACCTTGGGCAGTTTCGGGTCTGCCTCACCCCCTGGCCACCTCGTAGTGGCCTCAGGGGTGGGGTATCCCCTCTAGGCCCCCTGACTCAAAGTTAATTTCGTGCTCTAACTCCCCACGAAGGTTCGGGCATGTTTCGTTTTGATTCGTACTTCCGAATTGGCTTTAAACGGTCGGTTTTTGGAACTTTAGCTCACTGTTTTTCATGGTTTTGGAAATTGGTTTAGTTTGCTAATTGCATGCGGAATTCTAATGTCGTAGTTTTCAGTACATACATTACTATCTGCGACCGTGAATATCATTAGAGCGGTACAACTCGTCTAATTGCTATATGTTCTTTAAGACGAGTTTGCGAACGTGACATTCACGTTGATGTTTTGTGTTGTACTGTGGTTGTGACGGCATTGTCGTGGTGGATAGCTTGGGTGCAATGGTAGTACAGTTTGGATTTATTTGTACATTTGATATCGCGGGGCGAGCGTCCGACATGTGGACTGTCGTCACTGCCTGTTTGTATATTATTTATTTGGGGCACGACCGGGTTGAGGTCGATGTCACCGTTGTACATATTTTTCTTTTCTGTACTAGGATTATCCTGTGATGGAGTGCATGGATAGCCGGGTTCTAGAGGGCAATGGGCTCTCATCTCATGGCGTTGAGACGGAGGGGGCCTCACTCTAGAATTGTCGGGCTATTTTCCGCACTCGTAGGGGGTACAGGTTGACCCAAGGAGGGGTGCTCAAGCTACCGGATTCCGTGAAATGTCGGGTTGCCCACTCACTTTGATGAAGGGGGTTGCCTCACTTCTGGTTTTGGCGGGTAACTTGCCGCACTCGTAGGGGTCTAGGTTTTCATTACACAGGCTATCCACACGACCCGGGGAACGTCGGGTTTCACTTGCGGCTTAAAGGAAACCCGGGGCTCCCAGATTATCAGTATGTTCTGTGATGCTTATCTCTTTTCTGTGATGTTGCATTTATCATGCCTGGAGCGATTATTATATATTGCTATATATATACTAGTAGATGTTGTATATGTTTCGCACCCGCGCTAGTCCAGTCCCCGCTCTGTCGTTAGTTAAGTAACCTAACGGGTGATGACGGGACCCAGTGGCGAATGCGGATGGCATATACGTACATCATATTTTCGTTCTTTTCTGGTGTGATTAATTGATGGGACTGCATTGATTCTGATCAATGCAAGGAAAACAGACCTATACGATGTTGTTGGAACAATTTTCAAAAGCTGTTATTACAAGGACGTTTTCATTTGTTGGAACAATTTTCAAAAGCTTGGGTGCAATGGTAGTACAGTTTGGATTTATTTGTACATTTGATATCGCGGGGCGAGCGTCCGACATGTGGACTGTCGTCACTGCCTGTTTGTATATTATTTATTTGGGGCACGACCGGGTTGAGGTCGATGTCACCGTTGTACATATTTTTCTTTTCTGTATTAGGATTATCCCGTGATGGAGTGCATGGATAGCCGGGTTCTAGAGGGCAACGGGCTCTCATCCCATGGCGTTGAGACGAAGGGGGCCTCACTCTAGAATTGTCGGGCTATTTGCCGCACTCGTAGGGAGGTTGACCCAAGGAAGGGTGCTCAAGTTACCGGATTCCGTGAAATGTCGGGTTGCCCACTCACTTTGATGAAGGGGGTTGCCTCACTTCTGGTTTTGGCGGGTAACTTGCCGCACTCGTAGGGGTCTAGGTTTTCATAACACAGGCTATCCACACGACCCGGGGAACGTCGGGTTTCACTTGCGGCTTAAAGGAAACCCGGGGCTCCCAGATTATCAGTATGTTCTGTGATGCTTATCTCTTTTCTGTGATGTTGCATTTATCATGCCTGGAGCGATTATTATATATTGCTATATATATACTAGTAGATGTTGTATATTTTTTGCACCCGCGCTAGTCCAGTCCCCGCTCTGTCGTTAGTTAAGTAACCTAACGGGCGATGACGGGACCCAGTGGCGAATGCGGATGACATATACGTACACCATATTTTCGTTCTTTTCTGGTGTGATTAATTGATGGGACTGCATTGATTCTGATCAATGCAAGGAAAACAGACCTATACGATGTTGTTGGAACAATTTTCAAAAGCTGTTATTACAAAGACGTTTTCATTTGTTTTGCACAGCGGTGTTCGGTTATGAATATCCAGCACCTCATTCGACGAGGCAAGATCCGAGATCCCTTCACCGGGAGTGACCTCTTGGGCAGAAGTTTGCGTCAGGGTAATGACTTCACTATAGTCGATTACTTTTTTCTTTGCATCGAGACATTCAGTGGGAATGTCCTGCACCTCATTCCACGAGGAAAGAGCCGAGATCCCTTCACTGGGAGTGACCTCTTTAGCAAAAGTTTTCGCGACTATATATTTGTAAAAAGCTATCTGTTTCCTTCAACGATATCAAGTTCATTACGTTAAAGGTTTTTCGCCAAAAACCATTCGTAACCCTCCGTCATTTCAGACGGGTAGCACTTAGTATTCATGCTATATTTATTGGCCTTCGTCAAGGCATAGTGTATGGTAGCTGCTTGTTACTTTTCTGTTGCATAGATAGATGCGTTGGTTTGGAACAGTTGTACAGCCTTGTTGGCCTTCGTCAAGGGCGAGTACGGGTGGGTTCAAATTAACCTGGACAATGATGGGTAGAACTTGACATGTGACTTATGATTTTTTGGCCTTTGTCAAGGTCATAAGAGCATAGGGAAAAAATCACATCAGGAGTTTCAAATATACAGGAAACTTCCAGATATGCGCATACCTTCTGGAGTGTGATAACTTGAGTGGATTCCATCAGGTTATCATGCGATGATAGTTGGATCCCGATTCTCACTGATGAGTTGGTTTACTCCTTGGGTGATTTTAGATAATCCCGACTAATTCTTCTTTCGGGTTTGGAGGAGAATTTGAGGATATAGTGGGAGACATCCTGATTAGATAAAGTGATTAACCATTCTGATCTAAGTTAGAGTGCACGCTGAGTGTTTCTTTTCTCTCTCTTTGGCAGCGACCATGGCCCGACCCTAGACTATAACTCAGTAACCAAGTTAACCGAACCTTCATAAAACATATTGGCTTTTGGATTGTCGGAGTTGCATACTTCATTGCCACTCCTACTTTTACCCTCTGCCTTTTCTCCGGAACATTCCGTATCACTACGAAGATCCGCATTTATTGGATATGACCATTGTATAGTTACATACGAACTTGAAGAAAGTTGTTTTAGATTCAAGAATGGTTTTCGGTTCTGGAGAAAATGAATAGGACTATTCAGTTGTCTTTTCCTTTTACCTTCTCTCAGGTTGTGAGGGCTCCTAGAATTAGGAGATGGTACACCTATTGCGCTTATTGGATAGTCTTCTTCCAAACCATAGGCAGGTACCGAAAGGTGGGGAAGGAAGAAAACCAATTAGCCTAAGTGTGGTGTATAGAAGGTAATAAGTAAAAACAAATAAAGGGATTAGAAAGAGAGCAAAATAAATTGCGACTGCTATCATTCACGTCCAAACTGCGTATATCATCATCACTCCTACTTCAGCTTTGAATTTCTCCAGAACACCACGTATCACTACGAAGATCCAAATTTATTGGATAATCCATCGTATAGTTACATACGAACTCGAAGGAACATGTTCCAGTTCGAGAGTGGATTCAGGTTCAGGAGAAATAGAATAAGGATTATTCAGTTGTCTTTTATCTTTACTTTCTCTCAGGTTGTAAGTGCTCCTAGGATCAGGAGAGTACACCTATTACGTTTATTGGACAGTCTTCTTCCAAACCATAGACTGGTGCCGAACGGTAGGGAAGGAAGAAAACCATTTAGCCTAAGGATGGTGTACAGAAGGTAATAAGTAAAGACACATAAAAGGATTTGGAGAGATGGCAAGGAAATATACGGTTACAGTCATGAATCTGGATAATGGAAGAGGTATTACTAGGAATACCCGGCTACCCCTTCGAAACATTTTCATGTTTCAGTTTCACTATGCGTTGTTAATTAAAAACTGGTTTTCCAATTAGATCCTTACTCTAGGGTATGTATTTACCAAGTGTGATTCTCACATCTGTATGGTTTTACAGATGATGAGTGGGAGTAAGTTATTGGGAATTAGGTGATTATATCCTCATTATATCGGAATTCGTTGTAATTTGTGATATTAGAGGAAATTACCTGGTGTTTTGCCCGATGACAAATATTTGGTTTTGAATATCCATTGTTATGCACCATATATCTGTACGTTTATTTTATAAAGTGAGATATAACTTTTTGAAATTATGTACATGACATTTACCTATATCAGTTGATGATTGGGTAAGGAGCATTAAACAGCGGTGTAATTCTTCTTAACCATAGTACAGTTTTCAACCAACGACGCACAGGGTTTGAGTTATTCAACTCAGGGGACTTATACAAAGTATTGTATGTTGTCCAGTGTCCATTGGGACAAAGGGGTTGGTACTCGTACTATATTCTGTTTACTTGTGACTTCTCCAGTTTTAGATAAGTATTTCGTAGAAATACAAGGTCCAAGTTTTGAGAAGTTATAGGTACAAGAATAAGTTAGAGAACCATGTGTTGCAAGTATCAGGATTCTTCAAGGTGATCGAAGATATAGATACTTGTTTTTGGTATTCAGTTGATAGTAATGGTTTTGAGAACTTGCTTCTCTTTCAGGTTACTCATATCTGGATGCACTCCTAAGTTGAGTAATGCTGATCGGCCTTTTTCCATTTAGTTGATATGCACTGGAGACAGCTGCATGATTTGAATCTAGTTCCAATTAAATCAGTGCCTCTATTTCTATATTGTATATAGAATGGTTCATATCTTAACGATGTTAAGGTATATGGAGTTGTTCGGCTTATGCTTAAAACCAGACTCTGGATGACTCAGGGCACGTTTCTGTAATGGCAGTTTATGGATTATCCCGGGCTATGATGAGGGTTAACTTTCTACCATCTGGAAGATCAATAGTGATATTGTTCTTGACTCGTCAGAGTTTTAGTAAAATGAACTTTTTCAGAAAACAGTAGTGAGAGTATGGTAGAACTGGAAGTGATTCCAGAACCACAAACGAATACTGAAAATTTAATAGAACCTAAATATTCAATCAGGTTTGACATTCCTTTAGCCACTCCGCAGATATGGTGGGTAACCTCAGGCACCCGAGAGGCACTTCAGTATCCTCAAAGACGGTGATAGGGAGGTTCTTGTTTACCCAAACTTGACATTACTGCTGTTCTAGACTATGAGACCCGGCAGGGGGATGAGTATAGTGTCGTTCTAAACTAGTTTTAGAAGTGCACGTGTATATGACTCTGCCAGAGGGTTGTTGTAGTCAGTGGAAGCAGTGGAAGCATATAGGACAAGTAGCTTGTGTCTATTTATAAACTAAAGCAAGTATAGCCGAGATAGATCATCTACTTCTGATGTGACAGTCATAGGCTTTGACTTCATCAGAATAGGAGATGGATCTGTTAAGAAGGTAGTAGGGTGTGATGTCCTGGTATTTGGTTGACATACACTTTGTAGGAAGTGAAATTCCTACGCTATGATCGGTTATACTGTGGTTGTCACACAGTGGTTTCTCCACATACGATATCAGGCATTCTGATTACTAGATCTATGGTTTTGGATCTAGATTTGGGTAGTTTCCCAATCTGGGTACTTAGACAATATTCTAAAGGTGTTTTAGAATGGACGACTCCTGACATGATGGTGTACCTGCAGGTGATGGAGTCACCATCTCTAAAGGTGTCTTACAGACTAAAGGGGAGAGGGATATGTGTCACGACCCAAAAATACGGAACATGACCGGCACTTAAACTACGAACGTCTCGAGGCGTACGTAATCTAAGTAAACCGAAAACCCAGAAATCCAAACCAAGAAAATAGTAGAGTGCAGGAAAAACCAACTTAAAGCAAGTAATTTCAATAGCATAAGCCGAATTATGCGGTTTTAAAAACATCAAAAATTTACTGAAAATTTCGGCAGAGTCTCCTTTGTAAATACTGGCCCCCAAACGGGATACAACATGAATAGTATACGAAATCAAGAAAAAGGCATCCCCAAGCGGGAGCTAGCTCTTCGTCAATCGACGGTCACAACCACACAAGCAATAATATACAACGCCAACGGCGAGGATCAAAAACTCAAAAGGGAACTCAAAACCACCAGAAATATAACGAGCGACTCTAAGGTCGAAAGAATAAACAACACTGGTCTCTATCTCAATAGATACATGTTTGGTTGATGGAACTTCTAGATACAACAGAATAATGATATACAAGATATATAATGGGGGTATGATACAAGTAAACCCACCTACTAGCAAATCACCCGAATGAAACTGAGCCCGCAAGCCGTAATGAAACCTGTACGGCAAATCTGCAAGAAACTGGGGCACAACGGGGGTGAGTTGCCAACTCGTGAATAGAAAAACATCTACGCACAGAAATCGCATAAATAACGCAACCTAGGTCAATAATCATAATATATCCTCAAATATATGTATAACAGGCAGCCTATGACAATGTCTATGGTAATATCTAACCCGAGTATAATTTTATGTGCCCGTGTCAGTGCCTCAGGTAGCAATATATCATATGAATGAGGTATGAATGCATGAAACGGAATACATGTAAATGAAGAAACTGCTTTCATAAATTAGTGAGATTTCCTTCGTATTTTTAAACTGAGGTATCATAATGAAATCAGCAAAAACAGTATCTAGCATCGACACAAAACATAAATCTCACTGTCTCGAAATATCAATGTCTCAATCTCAATATCTAGGGCGCCGTCAGTCCAGACCGGCCCCTACCATCCATCTCAAGACCACGACGGTATCCTCCGGATATCCGACGCGTCGGGTAATATCACCGGTAGGTAGTGCTCCCCAGCCAGGCTCAACGTCAACACCACATTCCTCTTGCCCCGGGGTACCATACCGGGCCCACCATGTACCCGTGACGGTTCCTCCACTCCTCGACACGGATCTCCAAAACCACAGCAAACTCATGGTGGACGACACTTTACATCACTAGAAAACCGCAACATTTTATATTTTAAAAGATCATAAGTTGTAAATTTTGCGGCTTTCCCCGAAATCCAGAAATATCATAAATCTCAAGAAATCATCACAAGTGCATATGTCAATGATAATGAACTAGGCATGAACAACTGAATAACAGTATGCACGAAGTGGTAGCTAATAACTACAATGTCTAATATGGCATATAAGGGAAGTACACTAATATCATGTCAAAACTACCAGCTAACAATCTAAGTCAAGCAATTATATTCTCTAAAGTGTACGTGACATGGCAATTACCGATGAAGATGTGTGTGAGCCGGCAAGTAGGTGTACGTGGTACATACGCATCATCGGTAATAGTGCTGGTGTCCTAACAGCATGATATCAATAATGGAATATGCAGCAAAATAAATATGCGAGGCAGAGCGAACAACAATAATGTGCGGGAGCTGAATACTAGACACAACGATAACTAATCTAACAACTACACTAAACTATACGGCTGAACTAACAAGCTGAACTACAGGTAAGGAAACCGCCTATCATCTGAGTCGATACATATACATACCTGTATATGTATAGTCGGTGATCCCGCCTCAATAATATCATATCCGATACCATATCTATAATCAGGCATCCCAAGTCAAGAGTGCGGATCAATCATCAATATAGCTCGTACGTAAATCCGTCGTACGGCATCCCAATCTGGGTACGGGTCAATATCACATTCATCATACTATTCACCTGGTATCCTCTTTATCAAATATCATGATCGGGGTACTGATCTACGTCTAGTACCATACTGATACCGCCTACGTATGCATGGACGTGTGTGAAACACTACGTCAAGGACCCGCTACAACGTCATGTCGTATCTAAGATACGAACCCTGCTATATCACCGATCTCACGGCCTCAAATCAAATCTCATCGACTCAGCTCAATCCCAAGTATCATCCTCAATCCGTATGTGAAAACATAGTCCCATACCCATGTGAACGCATAACTATAAGGAATCCCATGAGCACATATCAATAGGAATGTATGCAAGTATGTATGAATATATGTGTGTGTAACACTACCCTAGGGTTCGCAACACTAAAGTAATCCAACACACTAATATCCATCCTAAGCATCGTTATTAATCCCAAATAACATATAATAATTGTTGGTGTGTATACGCATCCGTATACACCACCACGGACTGCGGGGGTGCTATACGCCATCCACCCGACTTCTCCCCGTAGATATAAATCTACTCACCTGGTCCTCGCTAGCCGGTGCCGACGTCGCCACGCGCTTGCTTGTCGTCTCGAAGTCCACATGGGGGTACCTACATATCATAATGCACCATCTCTCATTAAAATCCGACTCATGATCAAAACGACGCACGAATCCCACATAGGTCAAAACCTATGGTTGCTTTCACAAATCAACCCAAAAACCCTCGACGTCGGCGTACAACCGCCAAACCATCGAGAAAAACCCAAATACACTCATTTGCACATTCACGAACACTAATATTAATATAAACTAGGTTAAAACTCACAAAAACGCCAATTTCACTCAAAAAGTCATTTTTCCGAAAATCTAGCAAGCACAATTCGCCGTTTTTGTACAAAACACGATGTTTAAATGAATGTAGCAGCCAATATATTTATTAAATATCTTAAATAAGTCATAAAAACCATTTCCATAATTTAAACTCATAAATTTGCATAATTTCCAAAATCCTAGTTTGCAAAATATCAAATTTAACACCCTTTAAAGCAAAATTCACAATTCATCAATTAAGCTTCGTTTTGCATGAACCAAACTCATTAAACCACTCATTATAATAGTTATAATGACATGAACAGTTAATTATATTTTAATCTAAGCATTTGATAATTTTTCAAAAACTCTAGTTAGAAAAAACAAAACTTAATTTAGACATTTCCATGCAACAATATGAAATTTAACTACTAAATTACTTTCTACAAATTCTAAGATGGTAAGCTACCCATCACAACCATACACCAATTCACAACCATAATCCCATTGCTCAAAACCCTAACTTGAAATCAACCTCATTCTTGAATTTTTCAAACATGCAATTAGAACCAATCTAAAACCTAATTAAACACTTAATAAGCTAACATAAAGCAATTAAACAACAATTTCACTAAAGGGTTAAAATTTATACCTCCCAATTGAGTTCTAGCATGCAAATCCTAGCCTCCAAAAGTAGCTTCCATGCTCCTAGATCCATGCTAGATAGGCAAGAAATAATGGGTAGGAGTTGGATTTGGAAAAAGCTTTGAAATTGTATGGATTTTGAAGCTTTTTCTTGGATTTTTGAAGCAAAATAGTGTGGATTTTGGGGGGGGGGGAAAGGGCTGCTGTTGTGGGATCATTTTCGGCCAGAAGTGGGTGAGGGGAGAGAGAGGGAGGTGAGGAAAATGCAAGGGAGGAAAGTCAAGGTCAAGGTAAGGTCAAAGTCTAACTACTTTATCTATTTTCTAATCTTTTCTTTTATTTCTTTTCATTTCTTTTTCCTTTGCAAACCAAGTGGGGAAAAAGTGAGGGCTGCTGAATTTGGCTAAAGGGAGGGGTAAGTGGGGGTGTGTGGGTGTGGGCACGGGTGTGAGGTGATGAAAAATGATAAATACAATACCCCAAGCATCCATTTACGCTAAAAAAAAGCCTTTTTTCTTCAATAATTTCTAAACCGTTTTGGCAAATGATTTCGTTCCAAAAACCACATGATAAATTTTTATTTAATGTTTTATGATGCACAAAATTTGTTTCAACTCATTCCAATTTGTAATTTTCCCTAATTAAATGTATTAGTGACGGCTTAAAATAATAATAAAATAATATTTTTTTCAGAAAATTTGAAATTTCACCAGCGGCTCAATAAACACCAAATAATAGCAATTACATAGCTAGAATATGTATATTTAATTTTTATAATAAGATATTTGTATTTTGACTTTTTACAGAAAACCCCCTAATTTTACCGATTTTCCGAAATTTCACCGAAACGATTTTCAAAACGCTACAATCTTCCCCCCTTAAAGAAATTCGGTCCCCGAATTTAAATTCAAACTCCCCCAATTACTAAAACATCTAAGAAAAACCATCAAGTCGTCGGGGCTCCGAAATTGTAAATACATAAAACAAATCGTAGCGCAGCGCATGCGCTTGAAAAATGAGTATATAACACAAATCAAAACTCCTCCATGCATCCCGCGATCATCGGAGTCGTGGAGAAGACATCAATGCCAAATCCAAATCAAAACCAATATGATATAACTCGAAACTATAAATGTAAATATCGAATCTATATCTGTAAGTATCTGGAGGAAATGCATGCCAAATCTCTTTAAGTAGCTGTGTAACGCGTATAACACTGCACAGTGGCGGACGTCTACCATAAGAAAATAACTATATACATATATACTATTGTTTGAAATGTACGTTCCGCCGTTTTGGAAACAATTTAGAAGGGTCTCCTTGTTTTAAACATTTCTTGTCATATCAGACACGTAGGTAAATACTGAGGCTATAGCTCGTTTTTTGGAAATCCCTTCAATAACTATCAATGCATGCAAAATGTATTCAGGTACTGTCCTCTGACTAGTCCTGCTCAGTACGAAAACACATAGCAATATCATAAAAACGTACTGCTCTATAAGAAATCAATCCCAAAATATGCACATGAATACTACGTGCGTCTGGTGCGCACGGAAATAAAAATCCATATATGTGCCATACATATGCACAGAAACAAGATCTAAGTGCATCGGGTGTGCACAAAGCATCTGTCGTAGGCAACATGTGTGCCTGACAGCAAAATCAGGTGCATCTGACATGCACGAAAAATCTCGTTTTAGTGCATCTGGTGTGCACCAAAATCGCATCTCAAGACATGCGCTCAACATGCGCGAAAATCTAAATCAGGTGCATCCATCGTGCACGAAATCATGAAATCCAATATTAAGCGCCGAACGTGCGCAAAATCAATCAGGTGCACAAGGTGCACAAAACAAATATCGAGTATCACAATCGAAATCGAAGTCCATTGCATCTAAGTGCACAAAAGGTGTATCACTGCACTGCAAGCATATATAAACTATACAGAGTGCAGGAACCAAATCGTGTGCGTGCATATGCACAAAACCAACTCAACTGTTTAAAACCGTAAAATCACAAACATGTGAAACTAAAGAACGAAAACGATATCAAGTGCAACACTGTGCAAAGATCGTAAATCCTCAATTATCAAAATCAAATCATACGAATAAATCACCCAAAACATCGTAATCAATAATGGCGGAATAGTACTGCTCAAGCGCATCCTCTAAGAATCTCGGCCAACTGTCGCGGTCACTAGTGGGACGTCTCGTCGATGATCATGAACTCTGTCCTGCTGGCGTGCGTAACCATGACCACTCCTGGGTCAAGGTCTTCACTGTGAATTACCAATCTTTCGGTCCATCGGCTCATCGTCCCTGTCAGGTGTGCTAACGGGGACGATTCCGTTCTGGCACTCCTCTGGTCATCTCTTGGTCAATCATCGCGACCACTCGTAAGACAGCATATCACTGGCGTCGGCCTCTGGCTCTCTGAATGTACGTGACACATCTGATCCTGGGTGCAAGTATCATTGCAGCAGTGTCCTGGAAGGAATCCTGCTCACGGTCTCTTCCATGTCTCGTCTCTGCCAACTGTCCGGAAGTCATTGTCCTTTCCTATATCTGCATCTTGCTCTGGAACGACTGCATACTCATCGCGACTCCTTCTGGAAGGTAAGTCCAAGTACCATGCCTCGGCATGCGCATCGCCTCTCTGATGTCGGCGGAGTGGAACGTCATCTCATCTAGATCTGGTGCGAACCTCTTGCTCCGCTTTTCTCTAATGTCGTCTGCTTTGGACTCGTCTCGTCGCGGCTGCATGGACTGAGCTCCAACGACTATCCTCGTATCTGGAGTCTCCCAAGAATGCATCTCACCAACTAGCATCCGAATTAAGTCGAGCCATCCGATCGAGTCGTCAAAACCTCATAATCCCCCAAGAGCTCAACCTCTTGGGCACAGTTTAATAGTATCGAGTACATACCACAGCATCGGTGGTCCAGCCATAGAAGGGCAAACCCAAGCCTCACTAATGGCGCCGTAGAACTGCCGCAAACCCGAAGGTTCAAAGGCTTTCACACGGTCATTAAGTCGAGTTAGGGTTTCATTCTTCTAGAGGGACCATAGAATTGCCTGCATGTCTTTCCGACTACTTTAAACTTGGATAAATAGGTTTCTGACATTCGATCGTCTCTGTCGACTCCCAACGTCTCCGCGTGAAGTCGTCTCTAGCTGGAATCAATCTATCTGATGACCTCGCATCGGGGTAGCGAACGAACCACCTGTCCTAGTCATTCATCATCGGGTGACTAGCGACCTTCTATCATCTATTCGTACAACTCGCCCCGCCATAGTTCCAACATATGGGGTGATATCTCGTCGCTCGCAGCAACAACTGGCTCGCTCGTCTGCACGCTGAACAGTGCCTCAATCATCAGGAGTAAGCAACACACCAACGGTCATCAAAATCTGGCTGGCCTCTGTCAGTGGCTCAATCCTCTAGTGTCGATCGGCACATCCGAGTAACCTCAAAAAGGCGATCCGCCAAACGCTCGCGGCGCGGAAACACAGTAAAAAGACACATCTCTGCAATCGTGTGTCGCCGGAATTTCGCCTTGGTCAGTCCTCGTTCGTGACGAGCTTGTGCTGACCGCAACTCTAGCCGTAGCTCTCCCTGCCGGTAACCGTAGCAGCAAAACTAAACTGGTACCGATGAGGCTAGATCAGGAAGGAATATAATACTGAACAAGAAAATGTACATCCTAAGGCTTCATAAGTGGAGTGGCGTGTCGTAAATATGCCGCGGAACATACCAACGGTACGTCACTCTACTTTAGTCACCTATTCCATCAACCAAGGGTCATCCTACGCTCCGAAAGTTAAAACCTAACGCTCTGATACCAACTTTGTCACGACCCGAAAATACGGAACATGACCGGCACTTAAACTACGAACGTCTCGAGGCGTACGTAATCTAAGTAAACCGAAAACCCAGAAATCCAAACCAAGAAAATAGTAGAGTGCAGGAAAAACCAACTTAAAGCAAGTAATTTCAATAGCATAAGCCGAATTATGCGGTTTTAAAAACATCAAAAATTTACTGAAAATTTCGGCAGAGTCTCCTTTGTAAATACTGGCCCCCAAACGAGATACAACATGAATAGTATACGAAATCAAGAAAAAGGCATCCCCAAGCGGGAGCTAGCTCTTCGTCAATCGACGGTCACAACCACACAAACAATAATATACAACGCCAACGGCGAGGATCAAAAACTCAAAAGGGAACTCAAAACCACCAGAAATATAACGAGCGACTCTAAGGTCGAAAGAATAAACAACACTGGTCTCTATCTCAATAGATATATGTTTGGTTGATGGAACTTCTAGATACAACAGAATAATGATATACAAGATATATAATGGGGGTATGATACAAGTAAACCCACATACTAGCAAATCACCCGAATGAAACTGAGCCCGCAAGCCGTAATGAAACCTGTACGGCAAATCTGCAAGAAACTGGGGCACAACGGGGGTGAGTTGCCAACTCGTGAATAGAAAAACATCTACGCACAGAAATCGCATAAATAACGCAACCTAGGTCAATAATCATAATATATCCTCAAATATATGTATAACAGGCAGCCTATGACAATGTCTAGGGTAATATCTAACCCGAGTATAATTTCATGTGCCCGTGTCAGTGCCTCAGGTAGCAATATATCATATGAATGAGGTATGAATGCATGAAACAGAATACATGTAAATGAAGAAACTGCTTTCATAAATTAGTGAGATTTCCTTCGTATTTTTAAACTGAGGTATCATAATGAAATCAGCAACAACAGTGTCTAGCATCGACACAAAACATAAATCTCACTGTCTCGAAATATCAATGTCTCAATCTCAATATCTAGGGCGCCGTCAGTCCAGACCGGCCCCTACCATCCATCTCAAGACCACGACGGTATCCTCCGGATATCCGACGCGTCGGGTAATATCACCGGTAGGTAGTGCTCCCCAGCCAGGCTCAACGTCAACACCACATTCCTCTTGCCCCGGGGTACCATACCGGGCCCACCATGTACCCGTGACGGTTCCTCCACTCCTCGACACGGATCTCCAAAACCACAGCAAACTCATGGTGGACGACACTTTACATCACTAGAAAACCGCAACATTTTATATTTTAAAAGATCATAAGTTGTAAATTTTGCGGCTTTCCCCGAAATCCAGAAATATCATAAATCTCAAGAAATCATCACAAGTGCATATGTCAATGATAATGAACTAGGCATGAACAACTGAATAACAGTATGCACGAAGTGGTAGCTAATAACTACAATGTCTAATATGGCATATAAGGGAAGTACACTAATATCATGTCAAAACTACCAGCTAACAATCTAAGTCAAGCAATTATATTCTCTAAAGTGTACGTGACATGGCAATTACCGATGAAGATGTGTGTGAGCCGGCAAGTAGGTGTACGTGGTACATACGCATCATCGGTAATAGTGCTGGTGTCCTAACAGCATGATATCAATAATGGAATATGCAGCAAAATAAATATGCGAGGCAGAGCGAACAACAATAATGTGCGGGAGCTGAATACTAGACACAACGATAACTAATCTAACAACTACACTAAACTATACGGCTGAACTAACAAGCTGAACTACAGGTAAGGAAACCGCCTATCATCTGAGTCGATACATATACATACCTGTATATGTATAGTCGGTGATCCCGCCTCAATAATATCATATCCGATACCATATCTATAATCAGGCATCCCAAGTCAAGAGTGCGGATCAATCATCAATATAGCTCGTACGTAAATCCGTCGTACGGCATCCCAATCTGGGTACGGGTCAATATCACATTCATCATACTATTCACCTGGTATCCTCTTTATCAAATATCATGATCGGGGTACTGATCTACGTCTAGTACCATACTGATACCGCCTACGTATGCATGGACGTGTGTGAAACACTACGTCAAGGACCCGCTACAACGTCATGTCGTATCTAAGATACGAACCCTGCTATATCACCGATCTCACGGCCTCAAATCAAATCTCATCGACTCAGCTCAATCCCAAGTATCATCCTCAATCTGTATGTGAAAACATAGTCCCATACCCATGTGAACGCATAACTATAAGGAATCCCATGAGTACATATCAATAGGAATGTATGCAAGTATATATGTGTGTATGTGTGTGTAACACTACCCTAGGGTTCGCAACACTAAAATAATCCAACACACCAATATCCATCCTAAGCATCGTTATTAATCCCAAATAACATATAATAATTGTTGGTGTGTATACGCATCCGTATACACCACCACGGACTGCGGGGGTGCTATACGCCATCCACCCGACTTCTCCCCGTAGATATAAATCTACTCACCTGGTCCTCGCTAGCCGGTGCCGACGTCGCCACGCGCTTGCTTGTCGTCTCGAAGTCCACATGGGGGTACCTACATATCATAACGCACCATCTCTCATTAAAATCCGACTCATGATCAAAACGACGCACGAATCCCACATAGGTCAAAACCTATGGTTGCTTTCATAAATCAACCCAAAAACTCTCGACGTCGGCGTACAACCGCCAAACCATCGAGAAAAACCCAAATACACTCATTTGCACATTCACGAACACTAATTTTAATATAAACTAGGTTAAAACTCACAAAAATGCCAATTTCACTCAAAAAGTCATTTTTCCGAAAATCTAGCAAGCACAATTCGCCGTTTTTGTACAAAACACGATGTTTAAATGAATGTAGCGGCCAATATATTTATTAAATATCTTAAATAAGTCATAAAAACCATTTCCATAATTTAAACTCATAAATTTGCATAATTTCCAAAATCCTAGTTTGCAAAATATCAAATTTAACACCCTTTAAAGCAAAATTCACAATTCATCAATTAAGCTTTGTTTTGCATGAACCAAACTCATTAAACCACTCATTATAATAGTTATAATGACATGAACAGTTAATTATATTTTAATCTAAGCATTTGATAATTTTTCAAAAACTCTAGTTAGCAAAAACAAAACTTAATTTAGACATTTCCATGCAACAATATGAAATTTAACTACTAAATTACTTTCTACAAATTCTAAGATGGTAAGCTACCCATCACAACCATACACCAATTCACAACCATAATCCCATTGCTCAAAACCCTAACTTGAAATCAACCTCATTCTTGAATTTTTCAAACATGCAATTAGAACCAATCTAAAACCTAATTAAACACTTAATAAGCTAACATAAAGCAATTAAACAACAATTTCACTAAAGGGTTAAAATTTATACCTCCCAATTGAGTTCTAGCATGCAAATCCTAGCCTCCAAAAATAGCTTCCATGCTCCTAGATCCATGCTAGATAGGCAAGAAATAATGGGTAGGAGTTGGATTTGGAAAAAGCTTTGAAATTGTATGGATTTTGAAGCTTTTTCTTGGATTTTTGAAGCAAAATAGTGTGGATTTTGGGGGGGGGGGGGGGGGGGAAAGGGCTGCTGTTGTGGGATCATTTTCGGCCAGAAGTGGGTGAGGGGAGAGAGAGGGAGGTGAGGAAAATGCAAGGGAGGAAAGTCAAGGTCAAGGTAAGGTCAAAGTCTAACTACTTTATCTATTTTCTAATCTTTTCTTTTATTTCTTTTCATTTCTTTTTCCTTTGCAAACCAAGTGGGGAAAAAGTGAGGGCTGCTGAATTTGGCTAAGGGGAGGGGTAAGTGGGGGTGTGTGGGTGTGGGCACGGGTGTGGGGTGATGAAAAATGATAAATACAATACCCCAAGCATCCATTTACGCTAAAAAAAAGTCTTTTTTCTTCAATAATTTCTAAACCGTTTTGGCAAATGATTTCGTTCCAAAAACCACATGATAAATTTTTATTTAATGTTTTATGATGTACAAAATTTGTTTCAACTCATTCCAATTTGTAATTTTCCCTAATTAAATGTATTAGTGACGGCTTAAAATAATAATAAAATAATATTTTTTTCAGAAAATTTGAAATTTCACCAGCGGCTCAATAAACACCAAATAATAGCAATTACATAGCTAGAATATGTATATTTAATTTTTATAATAAGATATTTGTATTTTGACTTTTTACAGAAAACCCCCTCATTTTACCGATTTTCCGAAATTTCACCGAAACGATTTTCAAAACGCTACAATATGCATGATTGGCATATCACTTACTTAGGCAATTGAGTCAATCATGAGATGTCAAGTACCACACCAGATGTTGTTTTTGCACTAGTTGCAATAAGTTTATATATTAATCCAATCCTGGAGAAACGTTCGGAAGCAGTTTATGAACATAAATGGATGTTCTAGGGATTTGATAATGGCATCCTCTTTCGGGAGACGGTTATCATTCTAGGCTTCCAAGGTGATCTGGATTATAGAGTGACTGTCAGAGTTATAGTTTTTCCTCTCTTGAGGGGCAGTAGTTTGGACAGGTGGTCCAAGCGGATACTGAGGGAGGCATGACGCAGGATACTGATTAAATTCAGTTGACGATACAGTCTAAGAAGTTTGCTGGATTTGGAGTTCATTTGTGAACTGGGTCCCATCAGACATCCAGACATATTCTAAGACAGGTATTGCTCATTTCGGGAGATGGCTTTCTCCGCGAACTTAAGATAAAGAGAGACATAGAAAGAAATATTGGAGCGGATCCATTCACTGAGGCTATTTCTCGAACGCAATAGTTTTACAAACGAGCTTTGAAACTGATTAGTAGAGAAGTTGGGTATTCGGTATCACACGGGCTGTGAGTACGCGACACCGCAATAATTAGCCTTAAGTGTAAGTGGGAGATTGTTGGCTATAGTGCCCTCAAGTCAATTATTGGATCGCATACATATGATTGCAATGATTGAGGGAGGACCTATACCGGTAGAACAGTCTTACTCGAGATGATAGTATGCTATCTGGTTTGTCTTTATCATCGTGTACATCCTTCAGGTGACATTAAATATCACCATTACATGTTGATAGAGCCCATATTTTCTTGCTTGACTACCAGCAGTATGATGGCGATCATATACGTGAGAGTTGGGTAGTTTATAAGCACATCCTTAAAGTGTCCCTAGTCGTGGGAGTTTCGAGACTGGGCATCGATACTCCAAGAGTAGACTAGTGTATATGGATCGAGACCTCGACGAGGGGCGGTGGCCGGTCTCACAAGCCATTGGTGTTAGTTGGTTCACCTAAGATGTATACAGGTGCTCATTAGGTTATGAGTACACCGGACGGACTCGCCGGGAACATGCTAGTTGGTATTATACCTATTGTCATATAGCAGTTCCCTGATGACATATGTACAGGTTAGTCTATCGACCTGAGATCGTCATTTGTCTCGTGTGGGTTCCCACTGTGATTTGATTACTACCCTACCACGGCTCAAAGGAGTCGTGCAAACAGGTTTTAGTTGGGTACAGTCCTGAGCCACATGGAGGCAGTGAGCGGATCGTCAGGGGATTCGTCTCTCCCGGTATTTGGGGGTTGATGTCGCGGTGTACACGGATGGCCATCACCAGAAATCCTTGGCCAAGGTAGTCGAGAATTACTGATCTAGGATCGGTAGTTTCTCAGGTGGTGACGGGCTTCATACCGACACTAAATGTCAAGTTATTAGGGGTCTGACTTTATCCACCCCCCTAGACTCGATATGTGATACTCATAGACGGACGGACCGGACTGTACGGATATTGTCACTGTCGGCCTCCCTTTTGCTCAATACCTGGGCAACCGTTACGTACAACTAGTGCCACTGACATACTTGTGGTTAAACCCACTGCCAGCGTATTGACGAGTCTTTAGAGTCCCACACAGAGAGTTTCTCTAGTTCGAGCAAAACGTCGTAGATGCCGTATGGTTTTATGGCAGGGTTCGATCATATACGTGCACTTGTGCACGGATCATGATCGGACGGATAATACTAGTGGGCTTTGGTTTAAGCCGGATCCTAGTATTATATTGTTGGATTACTTTCTTCTCGTTGTATTCGTATTTAGTCGGAATACGGATGCGGGAATGTATATACGGATGAGGGGTATTCTTGTAATTCGTTACAAATTTACTTTAGAAGATGCCATTTCTTTTTGGGATTTAACATTTTGGTTTAAATTTTTAATTGGTGTAAAGTGTGAGTGCAAGTTTTGGCCTTGAGCATTGATGATAGCATGTGCATTTGGTGACTCATGGTGTGATTCATTGTGCCATTCTTGATATTTTTGTGAGATTTGTGAGATATTTTGGAGAGGGGGGGGGCAGATCTTTTTTTGGTGGAGCATTTCTTTAGTTGCTCACTCTCACAAAATAGCTCACAACACTGCACAACTTTCTTCACTTGATTTTTCTTGAGCTCACACTCTTCAACCATGGCATCTTCTTCAACCATCTATACCCTCTCATGAGTTGAGAATCCTTGGGTGTATTGAGACAAAGTATTCGCACACACTCTCTACTTCATCTTGGTTATCTAGGCTAGCAAACTAGATACCCGAGTTGCTTCAGTTTTGAAGCGGGAGCCCGTATTACTAACCCTCGACGTGGATCTTCTTCGATGTGGGGAGACCGGAGATCAAACATGATCAAGGAAGCCGCGAGGAGCTTGGGACAGAGGTTGAATACCCAAGGACACAGATCGTTTGGTATAACCTTTCTAAACTCCTTTGCATGTTTTGTTATCTAGGGCTTATGGGTCGATCCGGGAATTGGGTTCCGTTAGCGCCGGTTTCTAAAAGTTTTTGTTCCGCATTTGGCCACGGATTGATGGCCGGGACGCTGTCGTAATCCAACACCTTTCAGTTGTACTCTCCTTTTTGAGATTGGATAATAAAATCTTACTTTCGAGCAAAATCTCTCTTGTGTCTCTTGCCCTTCTTTTATTAGTTTTCCTCTTGCATTAATTGTTGTTCTTTCATGCAAGTTATAATCTTGTCTCATCCCTTAGTCTGTTTATAACCTAACCTCTTCTGATTCATATTACTATGGCCGGACGACACCATAACCGCAACCGAAAAGGAAACGGAGTCAATGAAACCGCTGCTCAACAAGCAGCTATGCTGCAAATGATGCAAGGACTACTGGAGCAGCAGCAGCAGACAGATGCCCTTCATCAAGAGCTATGAGAAAGTAAGCAGCAACAGGAAAAGATTTTAAGAAAGGCACTGGCCTCAGTTCCTCAAGGTTCGGCGGGAGTGAAGCAGTTCGGATCACTCCGCCCTAAGACTTTTTCGGGGAAGGAAACTCCCTTAGAAGCTGAGGAATGGCTCAAGGGAACAACCAACGATCTCGGTGCCACCCAAATTCCGAAGGACGTGTGGGTGAACATTGCCAAACTACAACTCACGGATAATGCCAGAATATGGTGGAAGGCCGAGGAAAGTAGACTGAAAGAGCCCATCGCTTGGGAAATGTTCAAACAACGTTTCGATACTCAATACTTCCCAGTCGTAGCGCACTTAAAGATAAAAAGAGAGTTTATATAGTTCCAACAAGGGAGCATGCGGGATAAGTCGGTGGACGAGTACGCTTCGGAGTTCGCAAGATTAAGTCAGTTCGCGCATCACCTGGTGGCAACCCCGGAACTATATGCTAAAAGATTCCGACAAGGGTTGGACCTGAAGACGCAGCCCTCCATGTCTTTTGCTACTCTTTCGACTTATGACGCAATCATAGAAGCAGCGCAAAACTTTGAAGACCTTCAGCGACGCATGAGGAAGGATGACCGTTTGTCTGGCATTAAGTGACCAGCCAGTCAAATTCTAGGAGGATCATTTTCCAGATTCAACGAGAGACAACACCTCAAGAGACCAGCAGGACCAACTATCTTCAGAAAAACAGCAGTCATATGCAACCATTGCGGTAGAGCCGGACACTACATGAGAGACTGTTGCATTTTGAACAAACTCTGCGTAGTCTGTACGTCTCCGGATCATGCTATTGGGGACTGCCCTCAGAGAGGGAGACAATTAGGCCTTGTCAACAAGCCAACTAACTATGTAGTACCACGACAGGAAAACCGGCCGCTTTCCGCAACTAAACTAACCAGTCGAGAGGTGTTACCAAAGAGACCACCCTTGCCATCACGGGAGTATGTTTTTCATCAAGCGCAGCGGAATGGACCCAAACGCCAGACCTTCACCATGATAGCCAAGAAGGCTGATGCAACAGGACAAGATAGCAGATGTATTCTTTTCTTTATGAACCTTCCTTTTGATACCATACTTATTTATCTTTCGATGCAAATCTTAGTTAGACTTACCCTAATTCTTCTAGTTTTCGTAATTTCGACTAGTTGTTTTTATGTTATATCTCTTAAGTTTTCCATCAATTCATAACCTTCCTTCAACTTCCAAACATTTCTATCCGGAAGCAACTACTGGTTTTACATTTTTTGATTCTTTATACCTAAACCCTTCAGAGACTTTCCATGCATCAAGCAATACACCAACTCTCGAAAGCGACACATGCGGCAAAGAGGATTCCTGACAGGGTTACTGATTTTCGTGCCTAGTAGTGGCTACTCCTTTGGAAATTTCAGATATGAAATTATTCTAAGGAGGGTAGACCGTAACTATCACACCCATTCTTACCATTCCTAATAAACATGGAAGTTTTAACGTCAACTACGATTTTTCGGGGAAGGGACTTGGTGGTGTGATGTATCAGCATGGCGATATAGTTGCATATGCATCAAGACAACTAAAGACTCGTGAACGCAACTATCCTATCTCGATCTAGAACTAGAAATTGTGATATTCATCTTGATGTATAGAAACACTGCTCTAAGGAGAACATGAGGACACGGATGGTTGAAACACATGATGCAAATGAGAAAGGTCAAGTTTTATATGGGAGAAGTGCCGATCTGTTGGGACGATCCTGAAGATGGAGAATTTGTAAGATTGAGATAATTGTAGAAAAAATGGAGATAGTGATACAATGCAGAAAGCATAGAAAGCAGCCCACGACTCATCGACAAATTAACATCCCAGAAAAAGACGGTGGGTTTGTGTATAGCCTAGTTTTGCTATTTTCTTTAGAGGGCGTGCATAATGCTTTTATATCTCACTGTTAAAAAGGGTACGTTGGCGACCCTAGTCATACTTTTGATCGTTCCAAGATCACGGAAGGGTTGGCGTAACCTACGAGCAGCAACCGGTCGGGATACTAGAAAGATGAAAGCTTGAGGGACAAGAGAATCTAACTGGCTAGAGTTATGTGGAGAAAGAACTATTAAGCAGACATACACGGAAGCGAGGAAACGGGATGAGAGAGCGAGACCTAAAATTTTTAACCACGGTAATCCTTTCTTAGTGATTTTTTCTCTTGACCTACCTTCTGAAATTTCGAGGACGAAATTATTTTAAGGAGGATAGATTATAACGACCGTGTTTTCTAATACCTAATATCTTTATTTAATTTTCTAGTATTAAATAGTTATTTACATGTTTCGTTGATAGAAAAATATTTTTATTTTTTTAAAGTAATATTAGTAATTTTCAAAGCATTGAAATATAATTAAAGGAATTTTCTAAAATCTATTTATATTTTTCTAGGCTTAAAATGTTTTAATAAAATTTTATAATATCTTAAAATAATTTGCATATTTTTATTATCAATTAAAATAATTATTTCGTAATTAAAATATTTCCAAGAAAAAAATAGATTTTTAAATAATTATGCTAACTAACAAAAATCATAGATATGGGAATATTATTTAGTTTTCGCCCAAAATAATTTTTAAACTAAAGATAACAAAAAAATATATTTTCTGGAATTTTCTCATATTTTACGATATTTTAAACAATTTTTTAAGCCCAAATCCGATTTTCTTAAATAAACAGTTGGATTCTAATTTTAAAATAATAATAATAATAAATATATAAATAATATTAAATCCTCTTGATCCTGGACCGTTGGATACAAGATCAAACGGCCCAGAACCATCCGGCGGCGCCCACGTGGTGGGGACCACGCGAAAACGCGTAATCCCCACACGCGGGACGCGTGGCATGGTGCGTGGGGTAGGCGGCACAATCTGTGTCGTTGGATCATGATCCAACGGCTGAGGTGAGAGGCGGCGGCAGCTAATCATACGAAATGATTGGGGGCGCGGATTTTGAGGATTTTCTTAACAGATTTTGGATTTTATTGTTGGGGGAAAAGACCCTATAAATAGAAACCTTCAAACACTGATTTCTCACACCACAGAACTCCAAAAATTCTGAAAAAAATATCCACACCTTCGTATCGACGACGCCGACGCTGTGGTTCCACCCAAGTATCATGGAAAAATTTGTGCGTGGAGCTATTAAGGATTTAGTACGAGACTACATTTTCGACCTATCGGCATCCAACTCAAACAAAAGGTAGGATCCGCCTCTCTCCACCCATCTGTCTCTTTCCTTATTTTAATGATCTTAGTTCCAACTTCTAATTCCCAACCTTATATTAAAATGATGTTAAAATATTTCTGCATGCCTATTTTGGTACCCCTTAACGATGAAAATTTGACCTCATACTTAAAATGGTTTAATTAATTATCTCTATATGCGTGAATATTACACCCTCATCCTATATGGAATATGATATACTTAAAGTTATGACTCATGGGGTCTCAATCCACCATTTTTTCACACCCGCTTACCCATGTTACCAATATGATCTCGAAATAAGTTACTTCCACAAAATACCCTCATTTTATTAAAATGTCGTGTATGTTTAAAATATCCGTATGGGATAAGATATTGGAATAAATGTTTTTGATACTAAAACGATATATATTTTACTTACACTTTTATCCACCAACTATTTTAGTTTTATTAAATCTCTTTACCTTTTGAAGGGGGTAATACTAAATCTAAATAATGCTGATATGGTTTTTTTTTAACTTAGCCCATTTCATTCGAGAGGATATTTTTATATTAATTTTTCTTAGTATGTTCACTAAAATTTAATAAGATACCCTAATAGGGGAATGTTTTACCTGAATCATCCCGTGGTTACTAGACAATCGTCCCTGAAAAGGACACAAATCCTGCCGCCCACGTACAGCGGTTGTCAACGCGGAGTTGTTCTTGTAGAATAACACCTCTAATAAAATACTCTAATTAAATAGGGTAATGTTTACGTAAATATCTCGTGGTTGATAGGAAATCGTCCCTGAAAAGGACACAAATCCTGCCGCCCATGTGCAGCGGTTGCCAACACAGACGTATTTCTAAAATGTTCCCCCAAATTTAAAACACCATAATTTATTAAATTATTAATTACAATAAAAATACCTCAATCCATCCTAAAAAGATATAATTTCATTTAAACACCTTGACATTTACTAAAAGGCCATTTTCAATAAAGACCTTAACCCGTATAACGATATTTTACAAAAGAATATCTAAAACCTTATTAAAAGCTAATTTTCAAATAAATACCCTAACTTTTTATTAAAATGATATTTTCTCAGTAAAATACTATGGGTTTCAAAATGATAAATATTCCAAATATCATGGTTTTCTTATAAACAATAAATATCATTAAACGTTATCATCCCTTATTAACTAAGCATTCTATAAAATGATACGAAGCACCTTACAAACCTTAAAAGATAACACGATATTATGAGCGGTTGTGGAAGGCCGTGTTAAATGAGATCACTTCTTGATTACAAGTTTATAACATACATGTCACATGATACGGTTAGGGTTAAAATGCGCGGACCTAGGTATGGAATACTTATATATGAGGATCCCTGCAGGCAGGGTGAACAGTTGTTACGACCCGAGATATTAGCTCGTGACCAGCACTTAAATCACGCAACGTCTAAAGGCGTAACGTAATTCAAGTAAGCTGAAACCCAGAAATCTAAACCTTTTTAAGAAAATAAAGGAGGTGAAGTTTTGAAATAAGGGTATAATGAAATCAAGTTTTCTTAATGTATAGAATAGGAAAATGAAAAATGCAAGTGGATTATGCAAGTTTGAAAACATATTTCGTCTTTTTAAAATTTTGGGCAGCACCTCCTTTTTATATTTTGATCCAAAACCACATATACAAGATAAAGATAAAGGCATCCCCAAACGGGAGCTAGCTCTTCGCCAAACGGCGGATCACAACCACGCAAGACAATATATATAAGTATACGACGACCAACGGCGAAGATCACCACAAGAGATAAAGAATAAAGCAAGACATAAAAACCACCAGTAGCGGAAAACCCCTCGCTCTAAGTCTCGCAACTACAATCTCACTAAGTCTCATTACTTATACAATTACTGTATTTGATTGATGGAGTTGACTAGATACAATATGAAATATAATACAAGAGTGGGTACAATACAAATGCCCCACCTACCAATGCAAAACACTCAAATGAAGCTATGTGCCAGCGATACCGCTACGGATCCATGCGGTCAACCTGCAAGAACTGTGGCACAACGGGGGTGAGTTGCCAACTCGTGAGTAGAAAAATATCTACAAGTAGAAATCGAATAAAAAACGACTCCTTGGTCAACTATATCATGAAGGTAATACTATGATATCTAGGGTGACCGGGTCGTATATGTGCCAACAATAAACTCAAGTCTATAAATATGCTGATATTATCCAATCATATAATCAATGTATGTATGCATGTGGAGCTCGTCCAACCATATAATCAATGTATGTATGCATGTGGATCTCGTCCACGTGTCAACCAATGACACAACAATATCATGCATGTAAATATCATAAAAATATATGCATGAAAATATGAGGATATAAATCAACTTGTGTCCCTCGCGACACATCAAAATCATGGAACTGGAGTGTCCAACCTCGACACTCGAAAATATCATGAAACCCGTGTCCAGCATCGACACGTAAATCCTCATATGTCTCACATACCACTCTCAGAACCGAGAAAACACATGGTGGACGCACTGAAATATAATATCAAGAGAAACCGGGTTTTCAAAATAATGTCTACTTTCTTGAAATAATACCACGGTTCTCAAATCAAGAAATCTCATGAAAATAGCATATCTCAATGCGTATAATTGTAAAGCATGATGTATGCGACATATGACAGAAATGTGAGCATATCAGTATATCATGCAACATGGAACAGTAATATGCACATACCGAGGGAAAACCGCTCTTTTAAATGAATCCAGTTTTAAAATATATCATGTGGTTCCCAAATCTCCAAAATCGAATGCAATATCGTATAAAAGTGCATATGTGTATGTAAGCAAGTATGGATGTACAATATGTAGCTATAGCAAGTACGGACGCACGAATATGGGTGTAGCAATCCTACTGTGTAGTGACATGGCAATTATCGATGATGAAGTGTGTGAGCCGACAAATCTGTGTAAGTGTAGCATACGCATCATCGATAATGGTGCAGGTGTACAAGCACAAGTATAAGTAATGCAATGCGAATAACATGAATGCAGCATAAGGTAAATCATATGTAAATACTGATGGGTATACGTATCGAACATGACCGAGTCGGTGAATCTATCAATCGGCGTCTAGCCACACAACACCACGTACGGTATAATCCATCGTACGGTAGCCTCTAGTCAAGGGTATGGATCAAACCTCAAGTCAAACTCATCACGTACGGAAAATCATCGTACGGCGGCATTAAGCTATCAGGGATCCTATCAACCTATAAGACGAGGAGGGTACGGACCTAACGTCTCGTACGACTATCACACATGATTCACGACATTCTTGTTAGAGATAGTGCCCTCAGAGTCAATTATTGGATCACAGGCACGCGATTGCAATGATTGAGTGGGGACCTATTCCGGTAGGACAGTCTTACTCAAGATGATAGTATGCTATCTGGTTTATCTTTATCATCGTGTACTGCTTTAGGTGACCTTACAGGTCACTATTGCACGTTGATAGAGCCCCTAGGATTCTTGCTTGACTGCCAGCAGTATGAGGGCGATCATATACGTGGGAGCGGGTAGTCTATAAGCACATCCTTAAAAGGTCCTTAGTCGTGGGAGTTTTGAGACAGGGCATCGATACTCCAGAGTAGACTAGTGTATACAGTCGAGACCCCGACGAGGGGCGGTGGCCGGTCTCACAAGCCACTGGTGTCAGTTGGTTCACCTAAGATGTATACAGGTGCTCATTGGGTTATGAGTATACCGGACAGGACTCGTCGGGAACCTACTAGTTGGGATTATACCAGACGTCAGATAGCAGTTCCCTGGTGACATGTGTACATGTTAGTTCATCGACCTGAGATCGTCATTTGTCTCGTGTGAGTTCCCACTGTACTTTGATTACTACCCTACCACGCTCAAAGGAGACGTGCAAACAGGTTTTAGTTGGGTACAGTCCCGAGCCACATGGAGGCAGTGAGCGGATCTGCAGGGGTTCGTCTCTCCCGGTATTGGGGGTGAGGTCGCGCTGTGTCTAGGAGAGCCATTACACGAAGTCCTTGGCCAAGGCAGGAGATTTACTAGTAGGTATTCCAGTAGTATCTCATGGTGTTCTGGGCTACACTCCGACACGACTTGTACCGCTTTTGGGGGGTCTGACTTTTACCAACCCCTAGGCCCGCCATGCGATGCTCATAGACGAACGGACCGGACTGTACGGATATTGTCACTGACAGGATCAGTAGAGTGTCAGGATGAGTTCGCTCATCGACGTCCCTTTTGGTCAATACCTGGTGGCCCGTTACGTATGGCTAATACCTCTGACGTGCTAGTGGTTAAATCCACAGTCAAAGTGTTGACGAGTCTTTAGAGTCCGCCACAGACCGTTTCTCAAGTTTCGGGCGAAACGCTGTAGAGGCCGTATGGAGATATGGCAGGGTTCGATCATATACGTGCGGTATTGCACGAATCATGATCGGACGGATAATACTAGCGGGCTTTGGTTTAAGCCGGATCCTAGTATTGTACAGTGTAGATTTTGTCTCATTGCATTTGTATTCGGTTGGAATACAAATGCGGGTATGTATATACAGTAGCGGGGTTTTCCTGTAATTTATTACGGGATCAGTTTTCTGAAGTTGCCAGTTTGTTTTCCGTTTCGGCCATTTTCCTTTGTTTCTTTCCTTGGCTGAAATTTGGTAGAGGAGGGATAATTTGCAAATGTGCAAATTAGCAATTTGGAGGGTTGCTTTTGCAAGTTGTAGTGTCATGATGGTTCCACCATACATTGACTTCATTGGATCATCATTGCTTGACTTTTGAGACATGATTGCTTACTTTATATGATGAGAAGGGTGATGGAGTGGGGTTTTTGTAGTAATGATTATTCCTCATGATAATCTCTTTTTCTCTTCCTTATATTATTGATCCTCACTCTCTACTCTCTCTCACTCCCTGGACCATGCAAGGGCCGGCCACAACAAGGGGGGCTGTCCCAATTTATTGTGTGGGGAAATATACTCATTTGGCTTTGCAAAAATCCTATAGCTCCTCCTCCAAAAGTTCATTTCTTCACCTCCATCAAAAGGGCAACTTCCTTAACCCCAAGAGACAAACCATCCTACACTATTCTACAGCAATTCTTGGGCACGTCGGCTCGCCAACTTCGTGCCCGAGTTGCCTCGGTCCAGAGGTGGGATCCCGTAAAAGAACCCGGCGATGTGGTGCCCTTCCGACGAGGAGATGAAGACCGGAGATCCCGCGGGGAGATCGGGACGACGACGAGAAGACCGAAGGACACAGATCGCTTGGTATATCTCTCTACCCCTTCTCTAGTTAGCTAGGATTAGATTAATGGCCCGATCCGGGTTTTATAGTGCGCGGTGGTGCCGGTTCAAAAGTTTTGTAAAAGTATCGTTTCCGCATTTTGGCCTCGGATTGAAGGCCGGGGCACCCCCGTGCACTTACACTGGTGTCTGAGCCATGCCATTAACCTAGTCTAGCTTGCTCTAACGTGTTTAGAACTTCGATCGGACGAATTTTTAAAAACCGCGTTTCCATTTGCATCAGTTTCTGTCGAATTTTTTTTGGCTCGAATTTTTTTTCAGTGTGTTGCAGAAATACCGGCAGGGAATTCTAAGCATTCTGGAAAAATTCGATGCACTGATTCCTCAGTAGGACCGCGGAACCGTGGCCAAACCCCTGTTGCGGCCGTGGTTCCGCGGCGGGAAAGTGTAATCAATGCATCAGATTTTTACAGTGGACTTCTGAATTGAAAATGGAGTTTTTGGAATATTCTTTTTGGGCCAAGATTTTCTTTGAGTGCTACAGTAGTGCTTGGGGCCCACCTTGGTATATTTGATCGATCGAAAATTTTAAACATGTTAGTTCACAGTATTTACATTATATCTGCGACCGTGAATGTCACTTGATCGGTAAATCCTGTCTAACTGTTATAGCCCTTTTAGACGGATTTGCGAACGTGACATTCACGTTAATGTTCTGTGTTGTGCTGTGTTGTTGCGGATTGGTCGTGGGGGATAGCCTGGATGCAATGGTAGTACAGTTTCGTTTTATATGTACATTTGATATTGCGGGGCGAGCGTCCGACATGTGGACTGCCGTCACTGCCTGTTTGTATATTATTCTTTTGGGGCACGACCGGGGTGAGGTCGATGTACCCATTGTATGTATATTTTACTTTCTGTACTAGGATTACCCCGTGGAGGGGTGCACGGATAGCCGGGTTCTAGAGGGCAACGGGCCTGCATCTCATGGCATTGAGACGGAGGGGGCTTTACTCTAGAATTGGCGGGCTATTAGCCGCACTCGTAGGGGGTACAGGTTGACCCAGGAGGGGTTCCCAAGTTACCGGATTCCGTGAAGTGTTAGGTGGTCTATTCACGTTGCTGAAGGGGGCTGCCTCGCTTAAGGTTTTGGCGGGTAACTTGCCGCGCCCGTAGGGGTCTAGGATTTCATTGCACAGGCTATCCACACGACCAGGGGAACGTCGGGTTTCAGTAGCGGTTCTATGAAACCCGGAGACCCAGATATCTGTATTGTTCTGTGATGCTTATTACATTTCTGTGATGTTGCATTTTATCACGCCTTGAGCGAATATTATATATTGATATATATACTAGTAGATGTTGTATATGTTTTGCATCCGCGCTAGTCCAGTCCCCGCTCTGTCGTTAGTTAAGTAACCTAACGGGTAATGATGGGACCCAGGGGCGAATGCGGATGGCATATACGTACATCATTATTTTCGTTCTTTATTGGTGTGATCAATTGATGGGACTGCATTGATTCGGATCAATGCAAGCTAAACAAACCTATTTTGATGTTGTTGGAACTTTTTTCAAAAAGCTGTTATTGCAAGGACGTTCTCTTTTGTTTTGCACAGTGGTATTCGGTTATGAATATCCAGCACCTCAGTCGACGAGGTAAGGGCCGAGATCCCTTCACCGGGAGTGACCCCTTGGACAGAAGTTTGCGTCAGGGTAATAACTTCACTGTAACCGATTGCCTTTTGCTTTGCATCGTGGTATTCAGTTGGAATATCCTGCACCTCATTCTACGGGGAAAGAGCCGAGATCCCTTCACTGAGAGTGACCTCTTTAGCAAAGGTTTTTCGTCACTATATTTTTATAAAGCTATCCAGTTCCTTCAACGATATCAAGTTCATTACGTTAAAGGTTTTCGCCAGAAACCATTCGTAGGCCTCCATCATTTCAGTTAAATATTCGGTAGTATTCAAGCTATGTATTTTGACCTCACGCCAAGGCATAGTGATTGGTAGCTGCCGGATATTTATCTGTTGCATAGATAGAATGCGTTGGTTTGAGACAGTCGTACTGCCATTTTGGCCTATGTCAAGGGTAGGTACGGGTGGGTTCAAATTAACCTGGATAATGATGGGTAGAACTTGACATGTGACTTATGACATTTTGATCTCACGCTAAGGTCATAAGAGCATGGGGTAAAAATCACATCGGGAGTTTCTAAAGAAACTGAAACTTGCCAGATATGCGCATACCTTCTGAAGTGTGATAACGTGAGCGGATTCCGTCACGTTATCATGCGATGATAGATGGATCTCTATTCCCACTGATGAGTTGGTTTACTCCTCGGGTGATCCCGACTAATTCTTCTTTCAGGTTTGGGGAAGAATTTGAAGTTACAGTGGGAGGTTTCCTGATTAGATAAAGTGATGACCATTCTGATCTAGGTTAGAGTGCACACCGAGTGTTTCTTTTCTCTCTCTCTTTGGCAGCGACCATGACCCAACCCTAAGACTATGACTCAGTGACCAAAATTAACCGAACCTTCTTAAACACTGGATTTTGGATTGTCAGAGTTGCATACCTCATTGCCACTCCTATTTTTACCCTTTTCTCCAGGACACCCCATATTACTACGAACGTCCACTTCCATTGGACAAAACCATCGTATGGTTATATACGAACTCGAAGGAATTTATTCGAGGATGGTTTCCGGTTCTGGAGGAAACGAATAGGACTATTCAGTCGTCTTTTCCTTTTACCTTCTCTCAGGTTGTGAGTACTCCTTGGTTTAGAGGAAGTACACCCGTTACGCCTATTGGATAGTCTTCTTCCAAACCTTAGGCTGGTGCCGAACGGTAGGGAATGAAGAAAGACGATTAGCCTAAGTGTGGTGTACAGAAGGCATTAAGTCAAGACAAGTAAAGGGATTAGAAGGAGGGCAAAGTAAATTGCGACTGCTGTTCACGACCAAAACCAAGTATTTCATTACCACTCCTACCTCACCTTTGTATTTCTCCAGGACACTCCGTATCACTATGAAGATCCACAATTTATTTGGATACTCCATCGTATGGTTATATACGAACTCGAAAGGAACTTGTTCCAGTTCGGGGATGGATTCTGGTTCAGGAGAAATAAGAATAAGGTTTATTCGGTTGTCTTTTATCTTCACCTTCTCTCGCATTGCGAGTGCTCCTAGGATTAGGACAGTACACCCATTATGCTTATTGGATAGTTTTCTTCCAAAGCATAGGCTGGTGCCGAACGGTAGGGAATGAAGAAAACCATTTGGCCTAAAGGGGTGTGCAGAAGGTAATGACTAAAGACATATGAAGGGATATGGAGAGATGGCAAAGAAATATACAGTTACAGTTGTGAATCTGATAATGGAAGAGGCATTACTAGGAATACCCGGATACCCCTACGAAACATTTCAATGTTTCAGTTTCACTGTGTACTGTTAAAAGAAAACTGATTTCCCAATTAGTCCTTGCTCTAGGGTATGTATTTACCAGATTTGATTCTCACATCTGTATGGTTTAACAGATGATGAGTCGGAGTAAGTTATTGGGAATTAGGTGATCATCCTCATTATATCGGAATTCGTTGTAATTGGTGATATTTGAGGAAATCGCCTGGGCTGTTTGCCGGACGGCAAATATTTGGTTTTGAATATCCGCTGTTATGAACCAATTTCAAATTGATATATCTGTACGTCTATTTTCATAGAGTGAGATATACCTTTTTCAAATTATGTCTATGACATTTACCTATATCAGTGGATGGTTAGGTAAGGAGCATTAAACAGCGGTGTAATTCTTCTTAACCATAAGTACAGTTTTCAACCTACGACACACAGGGATTGAGTTATTAGACTCAAGGGACTTATACAGAGTATTGTATGTTGTCCAGTGTCTATCAGGACAGAGGGGTTGGTCCTCGTACTGTATTCGGTCTACTTATGACTTCTCTGGTTTTTAGACAAGTGTTTCGTAGAAACACAGGGTCCAAGTTTTGAGAAGTTATAGGTATATGAATAAAGTAGAGAACCAGATATTGCAAGTATCGGGATTCTTCATGGTGATCGAAGATGTAGATACTTGTGTGTGGTATTCAGTTAATAGTAATGATTAAGAGAACTTGCTTCTCTTTCAGGTTACTCATAATTGGAAGCATTCCTAAGTTGAGTAACGCTTATCGGCCTCCTTCCATTTAGTTGACATGCACTGGAGACAGTTGCATGATTTGAATCTGGTTCAATTAAATCAGTGCCTCTGTTTCTGTATTGGATATAGAACAGTTCATATCTTAACATTGTTAAGGTACGGGGAGTTGTCCGGCTTATGCTTAAAACCAGACTCTGGATAACTCAAGGCACGTTTCTGTAATGGCTGTTTGCGGGTTGACCCAGGCTATGACGAGGGTTGACTTTCTACCATCTGGAAGATCAATAGTGATATTGTTCTAGACTCGCTACAGTTTTAATAAAAATGGATTTTTTTCAGAAAACAGTAGTGGGAGTATGGTAGAACTGGAAGTGATTCCAGAACTGCGGACGATTACTGAAAATTTGATAAGAACCTAAAGATTCAATTTGGTTTGACATTCTATTGGCCACTCCGCAGATACGGTGGGTAACCTCAGGCACCCGAGAGATACTCCGGTAGCCTCAAGGACGGTGACAGGGAGGTTCTTGTTTACCAAGACTTGCCATTGCTGTTGTTCCAGGCTGCGAGACCCGGCAGGAGGATGAGTATAGCGTCGTTCTAAACTAGCTTTAGAAGTGTACGTGTATATGACTCTGCCAGAGGGTTGTCGTAGTCAGTGGGAGCAGCGGAAGCATTGGTGGACACGTGGCTTATGTCTATTTATAGACTAAAACAGATGTAGCGGAGATAGATCATCTATTTCTGATATGACAGTCATAGGTTTGACTTCATCAGAATAGGAGATGGATCTGTTAAGAAGGTAGTAGGGTGTGATGTCCTGGTATTTGGATGACATACACAGAGTAGGAAGTGAAATTCCTATACTACAATAGGTTATTCTTTGGTTGTCACACAGTGGTTTCTCCACATGGGACTTGGATATAATATCAAGACATTATGATTACTAAATCTATAGATCTAGATTTGGGTGGTTTCCCAATCAGGGTACTTAGACAGCATTCTAAGAGTTTTTAGAATGGACGACTCCTGGCACGGTAGTATACCTGCAGGTGATGGAGTCACCCTCTCTAAAGGAGTCTTACAGACTAAAGGGGAGAGGGATGTGCATAATCGACAGATCACTTGCTTTGGGAATTGAGTCAATCATGAGATGTCAAGTACTACACCAGATGTTGTTTTTACAGTAGATGCAATAAGCCGATATTGATCCAATCCTGGAGAAACATTCGGAAGCAGTTTTAGAACATAAGTGGATGTTCTAGGAATATGATAACAACAGCCTCTTTCAGGAGACAGTTATCATTCCAGGCTTCCAAGGTGACCTGAATGACAGGGTGGCTGTCAGAGTTATAGTTTTCCCTCTGACGAGGGTGGCTGTCAGAGTTATAGTTTTCCCTCTGACGAGGGGTGGTATTATGGACAGGTGGTCCAGGAGGATACTGAGGGAGGCATGGCGCAGGATACTGATTAAGTTCAGTTGACGATACAGTCTAAGAAGTTTGGATTTGGAGTTCATTTATGAGCTAGGTCTCATCAGATATCCAGACACATTCTAAAACAGGTATTGCTCATTTCGGGAGATGGGTTTCTCCGCGAACTTGAGATAAAGAGAGACATAGAAAGAAACATCATAGCGGATCCACTCACTGAGGCTATTCCTCGAACGCAATAGTTTTTCAAATGAGCTTTGTGAGACTGACTAGTAGAGGAATTGGGTGTTCGATATCACACAGGCTGTAAGTATGCGACATCGCAATAATGAGCCTTGAGTGCAAGTGGGAGATTGTTGGAGATAGTGCCCTCAGAGTCAATTATTGGATCACAGGCACGTGATTGCAATGATTGAGGGAGGACCTATTCCGGTAGGACAGTCTTATTCAAGATGATAGTATGCTATCTGGTTTATCTTTATCATCGTGTACTGCTTTAGGTGACCTTACAGGTCACTATTGCACGTTGATAGAGCCCCTAAGATTCTTGCTTGACTGCCAGCAGTATGAGGGCGATCATATACGTGGGAGCTGGTAGTCTATAAGCACATCCTTAAAAGATCCCTAATCGTGGGAGTTTCGAGACAGGGCATCGATACTCCAGAGTAGACTAGTGTATACAGTCGAGACCCCGACGAGGGGCGGTGGCCGGTCTCACAAGCCACTGGTGTCAGTTGGTTCACCTAAGATGTATACAGGTGCTCATTGGGTTATGAGTACACCGGACAGGACTCGTCGGGAACTTACTAGTTGGGATTATACCAGACGTCAGATAGCAGTTCCCTGGTGACATATGTACAGGTTAGTTCATCGACCTGAGATCGTCATTTTTCTCGTGTGAGTTCCCACTGTACTTTGATTACTACCCTACCACGCTCAAAGGAGACGTGCAAACAGGTTTTAGTTGGGTACAGTCCCGAGCCACATGGAGGCAGTGAGCGGATCTGCAGGGGTTCGTCTCTCCCGGTATTGGGGGTGAGGTCGCGCTGTGTCTAGGAGAGCCATTACACGAAGTCCTTGGCCAAGGCAGGAGATTTACTGGTAGGTATTCCAATAGTATCTCAGGGTGTTCTGGGCTACACTCCGACACGACTTGTACCGCTTTTGGGGATCTGACTTTTACCAACCTCCTAGGCCCGCCATGCGATGCTCATAGACGAACGGACCGGACTGTACGGATATTGTCACTGACAGGATCAGTAGGGTGTCAGGATGAGTTCGCTCATCGACGTCCCTTTTGGTCAATACCTGGTAGCCCGTTACGTATGGCTAATACCTCTGACGTGCTAGTAATTAAATCCACAGCCAAAGTGTTGACGAGTCTTTAGAGTCCGCCACAGACCGTTTCTCAAGTTTCGGGCGAAACGCTGTAGAGGCCGTATGGAGATATTGCAGGGTTCGATCATATACGTGCGGTATTGCATGAATCATGATCAGACGGATAATACTAGCGGGCTTTGGTTTAAACCGGATCCTAGTATTGTACAGTGTAGATTTTGTCTCATTGCATTTGTATTCGGTTGGAATACAAATGCGGGTATGTATATACAGTAGCGGGATTTTCCTGTAATTTATTACGGGATCAGTTTTTTGAAGTTGCCAGTTTGTTTTCCGTTTCGACCATTTTCCTTTGTTTCTTTTCTTGGCTGAAATTTGGTGGAGGAGGGCTAATTTACAAATGTGTAAATTAGCAATTTGGAGGGTTGCTTTTGCAAGTTGGAGTGTCATGATGGTTCCACCATACATTGACTTCATTGGATCATCATTGCTTGACTTTTGAGACATGATTGCTTACTTTATATGATGAGAAGGGTGATGGAGTGGGGTTTTTGTAGTAATGATTATTCCTCATGATAATCTCTTTTTCTCTTCCTTATATTATTGATCCTCACTCTCTACTCTCTCTCACTCCCTGGACCATGCAAGGGCCGGCCACAACAAGGGGGGGCTGTCCCAATTTATTGTGTGGGGAAATATACTCATTTGGCTTTGCAAAAATCCTATAGCTCCTCCTCCAATAGTTCATTTCTTCACCTCCATCAAAAGGGAAACTTCCTTAACCCCAAGAGACAAACCATCCTACACTATTCTACAGCAATTCTTGGGCACGTCGGCTCGCCAATTTCGTGCCCGAGTTGCCTCGGTCCAGAGGTGGGAGCCCGTAAAAGAACCCGGCGATGTGGTGCCCTTCCGACGAGGAGATGAAGACCGGAGATTCCGCCGGGAGATCGGGACGACGACGAGAAGACCGAAGGACATGGATCGCTCGGTATATCTCTCTACCCCTTCTCTAGTTAGCTAGGATTAGATTAATGGCCCGATCCGGGTTTTATAGTGCGCGGTGGTGCCGGTTCAAAAGTTTTGTAAAAGTATCGTTTCCGCATTTTGGCCTCGGATTGACGGCCGGGACGCCGCCGTGTACTTACAATTCTATATATATCTATATACCTATGTCCCAGGTCACATCCATAACAATCTCGTATCAGGGGACCGGCAAGGTATCAATCACCACAATCGACTCGCATCCGTATACCAACATATCACCAAGTCATCATATCGCATCGTACATGCTTTTCATCACATTTATCTCTCACATCGAATCAATTCTATATAAATCTTCTATCTTACTATAAGCATACGTATCTAATCTAACACGCACACCCGAACCATACAAACTGTTTTTGAAAGATGCTAATCGTAGTTTTGAAAGTAGGGGCTACGGTGTTTTTAAAGAAAAATATATCATTTGAAAATCCGTAACGTCCCTCAAGGCATCTGTTTAAAAGATGCATACGATTTTTCAGTTTGGAAATAGGTATGGTTCGGATGACACATCTACGTCGGCTATCTAATCCTATAATACCCTAAACGACAATATCATCAAATATCATCCTCAAATTCCGTCATCACATATTAGCCTATCATATCACTTCTAACTATCCTTTAGTTTCTAATATAGTTTTTCTAACTATCTTTTAACTCAATCTATAGTTTTCTATTAAAGGTTTCCTTAACCATTTACTATGAATCGGTTTCCATCAAAGACTTGCGGGGGTACTATACGCCATCCACCCGACTTCCCCCGTGGATATAGATCCACTCATCTTGGTCTTCGCTTGCCGAAGTTGATAACGCCACACTCCGTCGCCTCGGAATCCATGCAAAGGTACCTACAATAACAACACATATCGCAACGCTATTAAAATCAAGTTCTGAAATCCAAAACGGCACGCGTATTGCTCATAGGTTAGAACCTATAGCTTACGCATACAAAATCAACCAAACAACCCTTGTTGTTGATGTACGAACATCCAACAACCAAATACGAATCCAAATATCAAGAATTAGCATTTCAAAATACGGAAAATATAGCCAAAATCACACTAAAATGCTCCCAGATTTTGACTCGGGTCAAATAAAGCTAAGCAAACAAGTCTAGGGTGTAGTATATTGGATATTTGAGCTACTGGAACAAACCTAGCACCAACCTGAAAGGTTCCTCGGCACTTTAGTAAGGTCTCACAAGGCATCGGACATGCCATTTTAAAATTTTTGGTGCCGAGAAACCCTAGACTACGGATCTTAGACTAGAAGTTTGGGCGAAATATAAAGCTAGTTAACACTTAACTACTAGGATACGGAAATTACAACCTTTGTAGATCCGGATATCCACCTCCACGGCTCCGCAACGAAGTCTTCTCGCTGTACATTATGAATCCTAGACTCCTCCGTCGGCTTCATCGGGAAAACAAGCGGAATAGGTCGTCGGCTTTGTGTCAAAGACGATCTACGTCGAGGTTGCACAAACTCAAGCTCCGACTTCACAAACTTGTGAAACTTGTGAAGCAAACACCCAAAACAACTTGGCAAGAGGTAGAGGGTGAAGAAATAGGAGATGGGTTCACTTTAGATTTGGATTTCTCTCACTAAATCTCAAGTTGCCATTAGAGTAGCAAGCTTGAAGAAGAAGAAGAAGATGATCATGTATTATCATAATCCCTTTTAAAATAAAAAGAAAAAGCAATACTTATCATAATTCATACTAGGGTTAATTGTAGAGAATATACCATGGTTAATGGATGGGTTAGGGTTAAGCATGAGTCAAAGCTTCATGAAGCTTCAACAAAAAGACAAAGAAAGCCATCATCCCTTTTTAAACTTATCCAAATAAATGAATAAACAAATAAATGAATAAATAAATATGCAAAACCCTAATTATCATAATAACCATGGTTTAATTCTATTCACTTAACCATATGATCAAGTATCATCAAACATGATACAAAATAGTGCACTAAAGCATATCACATATACAATGTGCATCAAGTGAGAAAAATCCGTTTAAAGTGAACCAATACTAGTTAATGCAATGCAATATATCAAATATATAATTATGCATTAAATCATTAAATCAACATTTGATTCAATGATCCGGTCATGTCGCACATAACCGACTAGTATGCAATGTATCGATTTATCGAATCAATGATTCGATAACTAGGTCATATCGAATATAACCAATCGAAACATTTATCGCGAGAATGAAATGCGGTATCACATACACGCATTATTCTCGGTCCTGCACATATCTCATATGCGCTCCTATTTCGTTTCGCTTGAACCAGGAAACCTCTGTGTAGGACTCTAAAGACTCGTCAATACGCCGGTAGCAGATGATGATCATATCAAGCATCCACAAGCCGCAAGCGGTCTGCTAAACGTAACGGCCACCCGGGTATTGAACGATCAGAAGATCGACGAGCTAGCCCGCTCACACTCCTGCGAATCCGACCAGTAACACTTACCGTACAGTCCGGTCTCTTCGTCTGATATGTCGCATATCAAGTCTAGGGGTGGTAAACGTCAGACCCCAATAACCCGATAAGTCGTGCCGATGTGAGGCTCGTAACGGGTCGAGAAACTACTGGTAACACTTACCAGCAAATCTCTGATCAGCCCTGGCCAGGGACTTCCCTGTTACGGCCAATCGAGCACAACGCAACATCAACTCCCAATACCGGGAGAGACGAAACCCCTCCTATCGCTCATTGCCTCCATGTAACTCGGGACTGTACCCAAAGACCACCGTTTTGCACGCCCTCATAGACGTGGTAAGGTGGAGATCAAAGCACAGTGGGAATCACATAAGACTCTATGACGATCTCGGGTCTACAGACTAACCTGTACAAGTGTCACCTGAGAACTGCCATCTGACGTGAGGTATAATACCATCTGGGAGTTCTCGGCGAGTCCGTCCAGTGTACCCAGTCTCCACTGAGCACCCGTATACCATCTCTGATGTCAAACACCAATGGATATGGGATCATCCATCGCCCATCACATGGGTCTAGAAGCGTATACGCTAGTCTACTCTGGTATATCGATGCCCCGTCTCGATACACCCACGACTAGGGACCTTGAAGGATGTACTTATGGACTACCATGTCCCCACTAGTATGATCCGCATCATAGTCCAGGTAGTCAAGTACACATCCTAAGGGCTTTACCAACATGTAACTATAAGACAGTATAAAGAGACTAGTGTACATGTTAAGATAAAGAGTAACCAGATAGCATACTATCATGTCGAGCAAGAAAGTCATCTCTATATATGTCCAAGCATCCAATATAGTATACATAATCTGTACAATACTGGCCTCTAGGGCATACATACAACTAACAATCTCCCACTTGCACTAGGGCCAGCTGCTGTAGTATCTCATACCGAGCATCCCGAAGAGTCTCTCAAACTGTATCTGGGGAATGGCCTTCGTGAGTGGATCCGCCGTGTTATTCTTCGTGTCAAATCTCCTGACCTCGATCTCCCGGCGATCAACTATCTCCCGGATCAGGTGATACCGCCTCAGAATATGCCTGGATCGCTGATGGGACCTGGGTTCCTTGGCTAAAGCCACTGCTCCATTGTTATCGCAATACAAAGGTATTGGATGCTCAATGGATGGAACCACTCCAAGTTCAGAAATGAACTTCTTGATCCAGACAGCTTCTTTAGCAGCATCGTTGGCAGCAATGTATTCAGCCTCCATCGTCGAGTCTGCCACGGTTTCCTGCTTGGAACTCTTCCAGCTAACCGCCCCTCCGTAAAGGGTAAAGACAAAGCCCGACTGCGACTTAGAGTCGTCCTTATCACTCTGGAAGCTCGAATCGGTAAAGGACTCCACTTGGAGTTCTCCGTTACCATACACCAAGAACATATCTCTAGTCCTTCGCAAGTACTTGAGAATGCTCTTCACAGCTGTCCAGTGACTCTCTCCAGGATCAGCTTGATACCTGCTCACTACACTTAGTGAGTATGCTACATCGGGTCTGGTACATAGCATCGCATACATGATAGAGCCTACTGCCGAAGCATAGGGTATCCCTTGCATGCGAGCTCTCTCCAAATCAGTCTTGGGAGACATCTCTTTGGAGAGAGTGACTCCAGAGATCGTGGGCATATTCCCACGCTTGGACTCTTCCATACTAAACCTCTTTAGTATGGTGTCAATGTACCTGGATTGGGACAATCCCAAAATCCGTTTGGATCTATCTCTATAGATCCTAATTCCCAATATGCAGGAGGCATCACCAAGATCTTTCATCGAGAATCTTTGTGATAAGAAGAGCTTGACCGATTGCAGCATAGGAATATCATTTCCTATCAAGAGTATGTCGTCCACGTACAATACGAGGAAGACAACCTTACTCTCTGCCACCTTCTTGTAGATACAAGGTTCATCTGGATTTTTGACGAAATCAAACTCTTTGATAACGACGTCAAAGCAGATGTTCCAACTCCGCGATGCTTGCTTTAATCCATAAATGGATTTAAGCAGCTTACACACCTTCCCGCTGCTCCCATTGTCTACGAAGTCCTCTGGCTGAGTCATGTACACGCACTCTTCTAAATCACCATTTAGAAAGGCGGTCTTAACATCCATTTGCCAGATTTCGTAGTCATGAAAGGCAGCAATGGCAAGCATGATTCGGATGGATTTAAGCATAGCCACTGGAGAAAAGGTCTCGTCATAGTCCACACCTGGTCTTTGACGAAAACCCTTTGCTACAAGTCTAGCTTTGAAAGTCTCCACTTTCCCATCTACACCAAGTTTCTTCTTAAAGATCCATTTGCTCCCAATGGGTTTTACCCCTTCAGGAGCAACTTCCAAAGTCCATACTTTGTTGGTGTACATGGAATCCATCTCAGACCGCATAGCATCCAGCCATTTCACTGAGTCCCCACTCGTGATGGCCTGCTCGAAGCTAGTTGGGTCATCATCCTCTATGATGCAATCCTCGCTCCCACCATCTATGAGAAAACCGTAGTATCTCTCAGGTGGGCGAGGAACCCTACTAGATCGGCGGAGAGGCTGGGGTTCATCGGGAACTACGGAATTCTGTGGTTCAACCAAATCTTCTGTTGTAGTCTGTATTGCTGGAACCTCTTCCAGTTCTACCTCAATGCCACTTATCTGTTTCATAAGAAAACTTTTTTCTAAGAAAGTGGCATGTCGAGAAACAAACACCTTTTGTTCCTCGGGGTGGTAGAAGATATACCCTCGCGAATGTTTGGGATATCCAACAAACTTACATAGAACAGACCTTGCCTCGAGCTTGTCCGGATTTTGTGTTTTAACATAGGCCGGACAACCCCATATCTGAATAAAATTAAGACATGGTCTCTTGCCATTCCATATCTCATATGGAGTGGTAGGCACTGATTTGGTCGGAACTCTATTCAGTAGGTATGCAGCAGTCTCCAGTGCATATCCCCAGAAGGAAATAGGTAACTCAGCTGGACTCATCATAGAGCGCACCATATCTAATAGGGTGCGATTTCTCCGCTCCGATACACCGTTGTGCTGTGGTGTATATGGAGGAGTCAGCTGAGAGAGAATCCCATTCTCTTTTAGGAAGTCCCGGAATTCATTGCTCAAGTATTCACCTCCTCGATCAGATCGTAGGATTTTAATACTTTTTCCGGTTTAGTTCTCAACTTCTTGTTTATATTCCCTAAATTTCTCAAAAGCTTCTGATTTGTGTTTCATCAGGAACACATATCCGAATCTAGAGAGATCGTCAGTGAATGAAATGAAGTATGAAGAACCATCCCTGGCATGTGTAGACATGGGACCGCATACATCACTATGTACCAGTCCCAAGAGTTCGGTAACTCTTTCTCCGTGTCCCGTAAACAGAGTCTTGGTCATCTTGCCTTTGAGACATGACTGGCAAGTGTCATAAGATGAAAATTCAAACGGATTTAAATATCCATCTTTATGCAACTTAGCTAGTCGTGTCGCATTGATGTGACCCAGTCTACAATGCCACAAGAAGGATTCGTTGAGTTCAGAACTCTTCCTCTTGTGTGTGTTTGTTATGCTCAGAACCGTTGATTGATTTAGAACATAAATGCCATTGCACAACGTGCCTGATCCAACCAACTTTTGGTTACGGAAAATGTTCATAACATTGTCCTGTAATACAAAATTATATCCCTCTTTACTTAATAAAGAAACCGATATAATGTTGCATATCAGGTTCGGCATGTAATAGCATTCGTTCAGAACCAATGTATTACCAGTTGGTAATACAAGGTGATATTCCCCGACAGTCTTAGCTGTAACAATTGCACCATTTCCAACTCTAATGTCTTTATCACCTTCTCCAAGTTCTCTACCTTTCCTTAGCCCATGTAACTGATTACATATATGGGATCCCGACCCGGTATCCAATACCCAGGACGTAGAGCAAATGGAGAAACAGTTCTCAGTAACGAACACACCCGAAGAAAATGCATCAACATGTACTTTCTTCATTCGGGTGGCATGAGAATCCTGGCATTCCCCTATATCCTGTTCATTCCTATAACTCTTATAGGAAAGAACGGAACCAACGTTCCCCAGCACAGTATAACATGCGGGTTCGGTCAATACATCCATATTATTATCTTGATTAAGGCATGAACTGGTCGCTACCTGGAGAGAGAGAGAAGAAAACACTTTAGCGTATGCTCGTGCAAGATCAGATTGGTTTTTATCTTATCTAATCAGGATGGCTCCCACTGCTTTTTATCAAATCTTCCTCCAAACCCTAAAAGGAAAGACTAGCCGGGATTAATTACACACTACAGGTTCGCCAATCTTTCAGCCAGGCCAGTGTCGGTACTTTGAGGGAGGTCCCCCGTGCTTTCGCACGAACCTAATTAATGTAAACCTCGTTTTCCCAGAGGCGTAACCTCGTTAACACCTTTCTAGACACCTACTTGATCAGCTAATTGCAATGTGTAAAACTCTCCCAGGAGTAACTCTTACTCGCAGCGGGTATCGGGATCCAACTATCTCATAGAAGGTATGCAATCTCATTGCAAATTTCAACACTTGAAATTCCTGATAATATTTTGCCCCTAGCGTCCTATGACCTTGACGGAGGCCAAACAACCCATAGCCCGCTAGTCAAGTTCAACCCGTCATTTCCTGATTGAATTAAACCCACCCGCACGACCCTTGACAGAGGCCAAACAACGCCGTACGAATACCCTAATCCAATCGCATCATATGCTAGCAGATAAGCACTAGTTAGCTACCGTACACTGCGCCTTGACGGAGGCCAAACTACCGCAGCACGAATACTAACTAATACTTATCTGAAATGACGGAGGGCTACGCAGGTTTTTCATAAAAACCATGAGCGTAATGAACTTGATATCGTTGTAGAATCAAATGAAGTTTTGAAATGGAGTGATTTTGAGGCTTTTCTAGTTTTGCTAAAGGAGTCACTCCCGGTGAAGGGATCTCGGTCCTTTCCTCGTCGAATGAGGTGCAGGATATATCATATATATCGCTGTGCAAAGCAAAAAACGCAAAAGCAGTCAAAAGCAAACCGAGTGTGTAGCATCTGCCAGTTATTGCTAAAGGAGTCACTCCCGGTGAAGGGATCTCGGTCCTTTCCTCATCGAATAAGGTGCAGGGTATATCATATATACCGCTATGCAAAGCAAGAACTGTAGCTACCTGTTTTGTTTAAAATCTGATTCTACAACATCTTAGGTTTCTTATCTTTCATTAATCACATTAATGAAGTCCCATCATTTAAATACCTAAACATCACAGATAGATATGACGTACACTTATGCCATCCGCATTCGCCTCGATGTCCCCTCGTGCACCGTTAGGTTAGGTAACTAACGACAGAGCAGGGCAGGGCTAGCGCGGGTGTAAAACATAAGTAACGTCTATATAATATATCACATATACTATATATACTATATCCATCACAGAATCACAACACATATATCGCAGCAGAATAAACATATGAAATATTGGATATACTAGGACGTCCGTGTTTTCAATACGAGCCAGTATAAAACACGGATTCCACGGTCGTGATGAATAGCCAATCCCACACCCCTAGACCCCTACGAGAGCTGCAAGCAACCCTGCCAATTCTAGGGTTAGGAGACCCGGACTCGACTCCTCGAGTTAGTCTCCCACTGGACCCCAGAACCCGGTTACTTGTGCTCCCCTCCTTGGGTCTATCCTAATGCGGAAAAGTAAATAATATACAAAAGGTGACATCTTCCGCTACCTGGAAGTGCCCCAAATAAAAGAATATTACATACAAGTTTTTACATGAATGAAAATGAAAAAACACTCATCTCACATAAAAACCCCCGGCTATTCGAATACGACGATCCAATATAACATATCCAGCAACACATAACATCACATGTCATCAACGTAAGCAAGTATGCATACCCCAATTGTCGTTGACGTATAGCAACGAAACCGGCGATATGAACATACTACACTTACGGTCACAGAAAAGAAAGTGTAAAACTACAACAATTGGAATCCGCAACTTCTTTAGACATCGCATGCCTAACAGATATAAATCCCGCATTTTAGTCTCATTATCGAAAACTCTTTTCAATATCATATGGGACTAAACTGCTAAATTTATAACATTCATCCAGTTATCTCATAACTGTTTGTGAATTCCAATTATTGTATCCAATTCCGGATAAATAGAATATATCAAACTTTCCGATCGAACATTCGAACACCCAAGTTTTCCCGACACCGTTAACATATGAAATAGGTTCAAAAACATTCACTTCATGCCTCAGTACCAACGATCCATCCGTAGAAGGGTCAAGCCAACGCCTCACATGTGGCACGCCGTACTGCCCCAAACCCGAAGGTTCAAAGGGCAGTTCAAGACGGTCACATAATCGAGTTAAGGTTTGTTGTCTTCTAGAGGGACCATCGCGTTACTTGCACTACTTCGAACGTCTTTTAACCACAGAAAAATCCAACACTTGGAATTTTTCGGCAAGGGAAAAGTTGGGTATTTGTATCCGGTCAAACATTTTAACATATTCCACAGTTATCTGGAAATCCACTTAGACAAAAATTTGATAACCCGATTGAAAAAACGAATCCCCAAAGCAACCCCAAAATACTCTTCTGTTAAGTCACAACAAAATATCCCAGAAAATATAGCATTATATTACAAGAGTTACTGTGCAGAAATAATTATGCAAGGGAACAATACGGCCGCGGAAGGGCCGCACATGCCTAGCATGAGCCGCGCTTCCGCGGTGGAAAAGTGGAATTAGTCCCTCGTGTTTCACAGTAATTCTAATAACACCCTGCTTGATTTTCTACATATTTTTAATTGACAAAAATACGAATTTTTAGTAAAAGTCCAGAGAGCATTTTTAGGTTTTGGATTTCGGTTCGATCGGATTTCAAACGTCGTCGGGACATCGCCTAAGGCTCTAGCTAGGCTCTGATACCAGTGAAAGGTTCCTCGGCACTTTAGTAAGGTCTCACAAGGCATCGGACATGCCATTTTAAAATTTTTGGTGCCGAGAAACCCTAGACTACGGATCTTAGACTAGAAGTTTGGGCGAAATATAAAGCTAGTTAACACTTAACTACTAGGATACGGAAATTACAACCTTTGTAGATCCGGATATCCACCTCCACGGCTCCGCAACGAAGTCTTCTCGCTGTACATTATGAATCCTAGACTCCTCCGTCGGCTTCATCGGGAAAACAAGCGGAATAGGTCGTCGGCTTTGTGTCAAAGACGATCTACGTCGAGGTTGCACAAACTCAAGCTCCGACTTCACAAACTTGTGAAACTTGTGAAGCAAACACCCAAAACAACTTGGCAAGAGGTAGAGGGTGAAGAAATAGGAGATGGGTTCACTTTAGATTTGGATTTCTCTCACTAAATCTCAAGTTGCCATTAGAGTAGCAAGCTTGAAGAAGAAGAAGAAGATGATCATGTATTATCATAATCCCTTTTAAAATAAAAAGAAAAAGCAATACTTATCATAATTCATACTAGGGTTAATTGTAGAGAATATACCATGGTTAATGGATGGGTTAGGGTTAAGCATGAGTCAAAGCTTCATGAAGCTTCAACAAAAAGACAAAGAAAGCCATCATCCCTTTTTAAACTTATCCAAATAAATGAATAAACAAATAAATGAATAAATAAATATGCAAAACCCTAATTATCATAATAACCATGGTTTAATTCTATTCACTTAACCATATGATCAAGTATCATCAAACATGATACAAAATAGTGCACTAAAGCATATCACATATACAATGTGCATCAAGTGAGAAAAATCCGTTTAAAGTGAACCAATACTAGTTAATGCAATGCAATATATCAAATATATAATTATGCATTAAATCATTAAATCAACATTTGATTCAATGATCCGGTCATGTCGCACATAACCGACTAGTATGCAATGTATCGATTTATCGAATCAATGATTCGATAACTAGGTCATATCGAATATAACCAATCGAAACATTTATCGCGAGAATGAAATGCGGTATCACATACACGCATTATTCTCGGTCCTGCACATATCTCATATGCGCTCCTATTTCGTTTCGCTTGAACCAGGAAACCTCTGTGTAGGACTCTAAAGACTCGTCAATACGCCGGTAGCAGATGATGATCATATCAAGCATCCACAAGCCGCAAGCGGTCTGCTAAACGTAACGGCCACCCGGGTATTGAACGATCAGAAGATCGACGAGCTAGCCCGCTCACACTCCTGCGAATCCGACCAGTAACACTTACCGTACAGTCCGGTCTCTTCGTCTGATATGTCGCATATCAAGTCTAGGGGTGGTAAACGTCAGACCCCAATAACCCGATAAGTCGTGCCGATGTGAGGCTCGTAACGGGTCGAGAAACTACTGGTAACACTTACCAGCAAATCTCTGATCAGCCCTGGCCAGGGACTTCCCTGTTACGGCCAATCGAGCACAGCGCAACATCAACTCCCAATACCGGGAGAGACGAAACCCCTCCTATCGCTCATTGCCTCCATGTAACTCGGGACTGTACCCAAAGACCACCGTTTTGCACGTCCTCATAGACGTGGTAAGGTGGAGATCAAAGCACAGTGGGAATCACACAAGACTCTATGACGATCTCGGGTCTACAGACTAACCTGTACAAGTGTCACCTGAGAACTGCCATCTGACGTGAGGTATAATACCATCTGGGAGTTCTCGGCGAGTCCGTCCAGTGTACCCAGTCTCCACTGAGCACCCGTATACCATCTCTGATGTCAAACACCAATGGATATGGGATCATCCATCGCCCATCACATGGGTCTAGAAGCGTATACGCTAGTCTACTCTGGTATATGGATGCCCCGTCTCGATACACCCACGACTAGGGACCTTGAAGGATGTACTTATGGACTACCATGTCCCCACTAGTATGATCCGCATCATAGTCCAGGTAGTCAAGTACACATCCTAAGGGCTTTACCAACATGTAACTATAAGACAGTATAAAGAGACTAGTGTACATGTTAAGATAAAGAGTAACCAGATAGCATACTATCATGTCGAGCAAGAAAGTCATCTCTATATATGTCCAAGCATCCAATATAGTATACATAATCTGTACAATACTGGCCTCTAGGGCATACATACAACTAACACAACCCACCCAAACTGGCCGGCCACAAGGCCAAGAATTCCGGCCTCCTCGGCCCCCCAGGCTCCCATGGGCTTCGTCTTCGTAGGGTGGTCTCCTAGGGTCCTAAATGGGTCCCTGGTATTGTTTGCTAAGCTCAGAAAGCCCCCGGGTTGCTCCAGATTTTCTTGCACACCCTAAATTTTCACAAAACCGACATGACAAGTTTCAGTTTTGGGTTTTCAGGTTTTCAGTTTAGGTTAGGTCTGGTTTTTAGCACTATGGTGGTTCTATGGTTACTACTAAGCCTCAACTTCACCACCACAACTCAAGAATCCTCAACCCTATTCTAGGAAATTTCAAAACCCACTAATCTACACTAAAACACTTCTAAACTAACAATAGAAGTTAGGAAACTCAAATACTAATCTAATAGTGTAGGGATTACCTTATTTAGGCCACTCTAGACAGCCCTAGCTCCACAAGTCGTCAAAATCCAACTTTTCTTGGTTCAATGTGCTTCCCTTGAGTTTGTGTATGTTTTTAATGAAATGGGTATGGGATTTTGGTGAATATTTTGATATGGGTCATGAGGGTAGAAGATGGGGGTTTGAAGATGAAGAAGGAGATGAAAATGGTGGGGGAAATGAAAATGGAGGCAGGCCCCCCCCCCTCTCAATTATTCTCACCCACTCACTTTCCAAGTCATCATTATGTCCCCCTCTCTCTCCAACTCATCATTACACCTTTTTCTTTTCTTTTATTTTCTCACCACAATAAAATCATAACACATAACACAAAAGAAATGAAACATGTAACATGTCATAGTGCACTAGCCATGGAAAACTGTAGAAACACGGATTTGGCTTAATCGCGATTAGCAGTGCACTAATCGGGTTTTTATCAAAACTGCATATAATAAATTTTAAAAATGCCAAATCCTTTAAATATATTTTTAAATGAATAAATCATTATAATTTCCAATTATTTCTTAATTATTGGTATATATTTATAACCTTTTTCGAAAACCCCAATTTCGCAAATCGGGCAGTTTTCGGGAAATATATTATTTTAATATTAAATTCAAAAAATAATATTTTATATTTTCTAAAATGTTACAACAGTCCAATGTGTGGACAACTACTAACCTGATATTCAGGCGAATACTATCCCTACTTTGGGGGTGAATGGTCCAATGTGTGGACGACTACTAACCCGATATTCGGGCGAATACTAACCCTACTTGAGGGCGAACGATCCAATATATGGATGACATACAATGTGGAAATTTCATGCCTAAATATATACGCACTAACTCTAACTCGTCAATACCTTTACACTGAATAACATGGATGGGTAGTTTGATTAGGCAAGGAGATGCGGAACTCGGATTCCCCTACTAATCGATCATGATACCGGGAAGTGAAACGGTACATTTTACTTCCCCAGTTGTTGTTCCGTGCCCACAGCGGAATAATCGCGAGTATCCGAACCCTTATTTGACAAACTAAAACGATTACAATACTTGGTAGATACATATTGTTGCTCACCACTAAACTCACATAATATCATGCGCTGTATCCACAAGTTACTTTATCCACCTTTTTTTATGAGACCAGAATTATTCAGCATCTTGGATGTGGATATTTTACCAGTTCAGACTTATTTATTGTGGAACTGAAGAGTGGAAATACATGCACACTTGAGTGATATTCATGCTAGACAAAGCTCCATCGTAGTCATGGGACACCTTTCGGGGATGTTCATGCTACTGCATTGATTCATGTTATTGTCACCCAGGCACGAGCGCCAGCTCATACTGCTTCCAGCTAGTTATGGGATACCTCAAGGATACGAGTATATCCACCAATCAATTCCATCAATACACACCTTGTTTAACTTGATCTAACTGTTAGACTGAGTACCCGATTGACTTGACTTGAACTTTACTCACATACACCTCATACAACTTACTCATATTCACATATACCTCTGTCAACATGTCTTAATTGTATACCCCTCATACCTTTATACCTATGTACATCATACTTATAGACAGTTACTCGTTTTTAGACCTTTACTTCCTTATGAGACAATCCTACCTGAGTCTAACTCGCCAACGGACTTTCCTTTTCTCTCTCTATCTTTGGAATGTCCGTTAGATGAGGATGAGTTTTATGACGAGGATCATGGTGTGGAGCCAACTAATGAAAATTATACGGACTTGACTATTAGCTAGTCTTATTTTTGTTGCTGCCCATATGTTTAGGGCTTTTTGTTTCTCTTTCGATATAATTAAACTACTTAGTTTATTTTACTATTTCTTTTGGGATGTAATATAGTTTGGTTAATGGAAATAAATATCTTTCGCTTTTATTATTTTTGTTTTGGTACACATCCTGCATGTAGATATTCATACGCTTAACGTAACTGTATGGAATAGACCACCTTCAATACAGTTAGGTTGCGGACCATGCCACGTCATCCTTCATCTTCTTTTGGAAAGCAGGGCGTGACATTAATATTTCTATTTTCAATTTAAGCTGAATATTTGTGTGTTGAATAATATTTTCCGTTCATTATTTGTTATCATTAGATTTTGATGTATAGTCAGTATCATTTTGATAAACCTTAATAGTACCTTATTATAATTTATATTTTCTCTAAAAGCTTATTTATATATCTATCTAAATGGAATCTAATCTAATCTATCAATCTATCAAACTCTACCGAGTGAAAATAGGATAAAATTCTGGCAGTCTTTTTTTATTATGTCCAGTCTTTTTCTTAATATCTATATTTTTATACTTTAAAATCTATTTGTTGTGGAAGAAATATTTAATATAAAATAAGGTAGTAATATCAATAATTAATTGATTATACATGAATGGTTTTGGCAATGGTGGAATGTGAGTTGTCTCAATAAGATAGCTATCTTCACATGACACATAGTGATGAAGCAAATTAATTACTCATCATTTTTGACATAGTGATGAAGCAATATTTATTATATATATATATAATGCAATACTTACTAATTTACTAATCTATCTGATCTAATCATTGCATTTTTTTTATCTGCACTCTAAAGTATCCTTAAAGTGAAAACAAAGAGTTTATGAAAAAAAAGATAAAAGAATTAGAATGTATGAGACGAAAATATGAGGAAAAAAATGAAGGTGGAGTTTTTTTGGATTATGATGAAGATGATGAAGAAGAAGTTGATGATGATAATGATGATGATGGAAGGGCGGCTTTGGTATTTAATAAATAAATTAATTAAATTGAAAAAATAAACTTAAAACAACCTTACCAATTTGGGGGTATTTGAAAAAAGTTAAAAGAATTTTGGAGGTGTGAGTAATATCGAAAAATAATAGGAAGTATATAAGAAAAATAGAAAAAGAAATATTTTTAATTAAACATTTACAAAAGGCATTTTTGGAATCAATTAAAGTTGAGGAGGGCAAACTGCTGGTTCTAGAAAGTTAGGGGTATTTTCTACTATTGGGATAATTATGAAGGGTATTTTTTGTCATTTAGCCTAAATAAAAATTTCATGAAAGCAAACATTTATATATATATATATATATATATATATATATTAATTAATTAATTAATTAATTATCCCAATATTGAAACTTTGCATTGCAAAGTTTCCACGAGCATGGCACGGGCATATAACTAGTCATAACTAAGTCAAAAAAAGGGAGACTATCGATTGGTTTGCCATAATTGTAAAACCCAATTATCAATCATCATTAGCTCGAAAATTTTAATTCTAAATGATTGTCTTAACATAAATTTTTTTATTCAATTGCAATCACATATTAATATAAATGCCAAATTGAATAGATTTTCATATCCAGATTCAATTCTGTTCAAAATGATAGATATTTAAAATTAGACTGATGGTTCAATTCATGAGCTACAAGATTAAAAACGCAAATTATAAATCCTATAAACACGAAAAAGTCTTCGTGACTCAAGACACACCAAAAATTAGTTGCAAAAGTGTGGATCTTGCAATAAGAAAATACATTTACTATGGGATAAAAATTGATGAGAATGAATGTGTCCTAACAAATACCTTAACAAACAGATGTTGAACAATTCAGGTCCTCGGATTTTTCACAAGCTAGCCAATAAGAACTTTATTTTTTTCTTTGGTTGCTACACTTTTGCGTAAAAATCAAGAATTTAATTTGAAAAACATGCACGTTATTAACACCATTATTTTTCTTGATTTATTTCCTCCAAAATGTTCTTAACATGCCTTCCCCAATTTTATGTCATCTATCTCCTCTCCTCTTCCCCAAGAAACGAGCACGGATTGAAGAGCGTGAATTTTGGAAAGAAAAAAGAAAAGAAAAGTGATTAATGGATTTAAGTCTATTGGAATTACGAAAGTATCATGATGGGAAATATAACAACATGGAATAGAGACAGGCTTTTCAGACTAAGATATTGTTTCTTTCTTGTTTTTCGGACAAAAATCGAGGAAGGAATATGTGTTCAAGTCTTTCTCGTTTTCCTTCGCACTACGGCTTTGGGAAAGGATAAATCCCTTTGGTTTCTTATTAGATAAACTTGATTGGATAATTTTATTGCGATGCATAATTTTAGAGTTTGAAGTTGGGATGCAATAGATTTCTTAAATATATAAGAATGTTTGATCCAGAGGAATGCACATGGAATAATCTAAACTGAAACTTTATAATCAAGCAAATAGTTGTGGAGCTGATGCAGCTTAAGATTAAGGTGCAAGCTGTGACCTTTTCGTAGCTCAGTATATTTCATGATTATATATTGATCAAAAAGCAATAGCATGTGCATCTTGCTCGACTCAAAAAGAAAGCAATCAGACTGTATTCCAGAATATATATTTTTTCTTTTAAATGAAAAATGAGTTGGGCCTTCTTCTGTTTTTCTGAAGGAAGGAAAAGCAGGGCATCTTGCTCGACTCAAAATTGCATTAAAAAAAAACCTATGTACAAATACACTGTCAAAGTGCCATACATCAAATAAATATCGGCAGAAAAACATAGATCATGATGTTTTTAAGTTATCATTAAGATAAACTGGGAGATGACACATTATCGTCAACTATTGCTATTAATATAACCTGTTGAGAAAATGCCAACACCATATAAAAAATGCCGAGAGCAGCACAAGAAGCAACACACTGCCAATAACTATAATCGAAAAATCTAAGCTCGGCTCACTATCAAACCGAATTGAGCCCAAACCGAGGCTGTCGATGTTGCTCAGTCATGTCAAGTGCAAACACTGGAAATGAAATGAGAGCTCGGATTTTATCGAGTCCTCCTCTCGTCTTTAATTGTGTTAGCAACACCTATTCATGGTATACAAGAGAGAATTTGCTTGAGTACCGCATCTCGGCTATGAAAATCATCGTTAAAAATCCTGCATATAATTTCGTTCCATCCAGAGGGCCCAAAGAGTAGCAAAGCATACCAAAATCCATATATAGAGGCAGTAATTAATCCAGGATGAAAAATAAATCAAGAGATATAGGCATGCATGCATGCATGCAACATCAAAGTAGTCATGGATACGAAGCCAAACCGAGTTGCTAATGGGCATCTAAACATGATATGCATTGTATCCTCATTCAAGAAACCACAAGAAACACACCAAGTAGTAGTGTTCCCAGACCACCCTCTTGCAAGCAAATTTGACTTCGAAAATAAAAATTATATTCCATGAAACAAGCCATACAAATATCTTCATCTTTAGAGGAGCAATATTGAAGACCAGATAAGAGAATAAAGAGAGGATACCTTACTCCATGTTGGGCCTTTTCTTGCTGAGGATTACTACCTTGTTCTAATTATATATACGATTTGATAAGTTTTGGTATATAAGATGAAATTGTTATATATATGTTCAAGCGTTCTTCTCTCCATTTAACAATACTAGTCTTTTTTTTTCTTTCACTTTAGTTTTCAAATTACTTGTCCCGTAAAATGTTGGTACCCCGAGGATTCTCCATAGTCGGAGTGCCAGCCATCTCTTCTTCGAGCTTACGCGATGGTACGGTTTCGGCTTCGTTCTATCACGTTTCTCAGATCCTCGGGATGCACCCTTCGTGGCTGGCCTCGATGTTCGCCATGTGCGTGATCTCGATGAGTGTGGTGACGTCGGTCTTGCCTGAAATCAGACGACCTGATCGATGTCTCTTCAGGGGCGAGAGAGCGCGGCGGGTGTTGAAGCGATAGTCTAGTCTCTCCTGAGATCTCGGTGTCGAATTGTCTGGCGTCCAACGAGTCATGAAAACATTCCTCGTGTGGGGGTCGTGACTGCCGGAATCGGCACGCCGGTGTTCGGCGACATCGAGATGGGCGTTAGCGAGGTCGAAGGCCTGAATGCGTCCCTCCGTCGCTCCACACATGCTGTCGTTCTGAGGAGTGGGGACAGCAGTTTGGCAGGCATGAGCCCCCGTTTGAACACAAGTGAGCATGTCCACTATCGCCGTGAGCATGTCGATCCATGCAGATAAGGCGTTGACGATGTTGGGAGGTGGAGTAGAACCGCCCCCGCCTCCGTTGTGGAGGACGGGGCAGCTCGTACTGGGATCGTTGCGATTATCGTTGGCCATTGAATCAAAGACGGAAGATCAACTTTTTGGGTGGAAAAGCTTCTCGTTCCCACAGACGGCGCCAACTGATGGAGGTCGGAATCTCTCTCGGATGTTGTTCTCCGTTGATTTTGCTGCTAGTGGGGTTGAATGGTTGAGATTTGATGTGAGGTTAGAGCGTATGAGTCTTAATGGGTTGTTGGTTGTTGCTGACGCCGAACCACTTGCAGGGGAAATCCCCGGATGGGAAACCACCGTAAGACCATCCGACGATCAAGTACCGAGGAGTAATTGAGCAGAATAGTGGTGTCTTGGAAATGATTTCGACGTACCTGAGTCGTCTGGAGGAGGGGTTTATATAGGAGTCGTATTGGACCGAGCCGATGCGAGATACCCGCCGTCTGTTACACGCTTATGTCACGTCATGTTCGCGTTGATGGCGGATACGCCCATTAATGGCGAGATACACTAGCGTGAGATGCTGGACGTGGAGCGGCGGAGATCTCGTCGTGACGAGATACATGTAGCCATTACGGAGGTGCTTGGGCTTCGTGCTCTCGGCTGGACAGGGAAGCCGAGGAAGCTTAGCTCAGTGGATAGCTCGGTGACGAGCGAAGGGGCTGAGAAGGCTCAGCTCTGCAATAGCTCGGTGACGAGCAAGGAGGCCGAGGTAGCTCGGCTGTAGGATAGCTCGGAGGCGAGCTATTGGCTGGTTGCTGGACGAATAGGGAAGGTACTCCAGGGAGGTCTCCAAAAGGTCGGATGCAACCTCGAGACGAGATGCCGAGAATTGTCCCCAATGCATCATACTTACTCCATCTCCGTAGCCCCCATGAATCTGACAGGCTTACGTGGATGACACGTCGTCTGCCACGTGTCGTAATATGAGGAATTCCCATTTACGATCATCGTCAATTAATTAACCTAGCAAACGTTAAACATGTTGCTCCTTTGATTGCTAAAACACATATATTTTACCTTGTTAATATATCCTCTCCATCAAAGTAAAGCCTTGCAAAAATTTGTATATTTCTTGTATTTTTCATCGTTGAATCAAATAACACTCGATTCGATTCTCCACGATAGCAATAGGAACATCCAAAGAGTCACAATCTCCTTAAATCAATAAACAAACTCATTCTTCAAGTAGATCATCAATGCTTAAGTTTAGCACAATGCTTACCCATCTAATGCTTTTCTTCTACTATATATCAACTCAATGAACAGCAAACCATCAGGAATCAAGAGCAAACATAAAATGCAAAGCCTTGATTGATTTAAACATATTTATATATATGTCGTTCTACCTTGTTAATGTAACCTCTCTATCAAATCGAAAAGTGCTTCATTTTATCGTCAAATTAAACATTACCCGGTTCGATTCAAGCTCCAGCGCAGCAACCGGGGCACCGAACCAGCCCGTTCTCATTACAAGCATTGCATGTCCGGAACCTGCTCTTCTCCGAATAGTACTTGTGGCTCCCATTGCAAACCTCGCAAAGCACGAATCTCATCCCACCACAAACTTCACAAACTCCTGCGATCGCAGGCGCCACCCCTTCCACAAACCTCTTCAGCTCCCCGCTCTCGTGCAGCTGCTGAATCTCCTCGAATCCCCCAATGTATCGGCCGCCGATGAAAACCCTAGGCAAAGACAGCTGCTTCTTGCCGAGGATCTGCTTCAGCTCCGACAAGAATCGAGAGTCCATGCTCAGATCTCGATCGTCGATGGCGACTCGAAACCCTTTGAGAATCGACCGAACCGCTCGGCAATCTTCGAAGGTTTTGCGCACGATCCGAAGGCTAGTGTAGTAAAGCAGGATCTTTTTCTCCTCTGCGGTGGCGATCGCCGGCAATCTCCAGGCGCGGAGCGCTGCGGAGGCGATCCGCACGCGGTGGAAGACGGCGGAAGCTGCGGCGGGGGACCGCGTCTGGTCGCCGGCGCTGACGTCATCGGCGATGGATCTGAGATCCTTGAAGGCGAACGAGGGTCTCGGCGAAGTGCAGCCGTTGTCTCCGCCGCCGCGAGAAGAGAAGAGGCGCCTCCATCGCTGCCACATTGAATTAGGGTTAGGTTTAAGGTTAGGATTAGGATGAGAAAGAAGAAGGCGGTGGATCTTTATAGGGTTTGGGGGAAAGAGAATAGAAATGGAAAGTGATAATTGTAATTTTTGGGGGGATTTTTGAAATTTAATGATGAGTTTTCCTTATTTGGATTGGGTTTTGGAATTTTGTTCATAAAAGATGTGGAAATTTAGGAAAGAAAAAGGAGAGGAGTTAAAATAGGAGGGGGGGTATTAATGAAGTTTATCTAATTCATCAGATAATTGCGAAATTTGCTGGGAATTTCCCTTTAAAGAAAAATTTGTTGAAGTTTATCTAATTCATCGGATAATTGGGAAATTTGCTGGGAATTTTCTTTTAAAGAAAAATTTGTTGAAAATTATGGTGCGGGAGGTGTTGACATGGCGTAGTTTCTTCAAGACTCATAATTATGTTGAGCTGGCTCATAAGATGCCTGAAATCATCAATTCAATTCTTCTCTGTTCGTATGAAACGGCTCATAGAAATGTTGAGCCGGCTCAAATTCATCAGACGCGGATCATTCGTGCGAATAGGATATTTTATATATTTTGTTTAATCTTAATTTAAATAGAATTAGGGTTTGGTTATAAATAGGGTCTTTTATATGGAAAAATAGGATGCTATTGAGGCTATTAAATTGTATAGAGAGAGGGTAACGACTGAGAGAGATTAGAGATACTTAAAAGAAATCTCCTGGGGTTTTCTCTTGGAGTATTCTTGACTAAATATCTAATAGAAGTTTTGCAGATTCCGCTTTGCTCGAGACTAGCCATACGGTGGGTGAACAACGTAAACAAATACTGTGTCTCTCTCTGGTTTGATTCTCTTGTTCCTACAATATTTTATATTTCGTGGTTTATTGCATTTTGCATGGTTCGCCGTTTAGCTTCTCCACTTTTTTCCCTCAACAAACTGGTATAAGAGTATAGGGAACCGAAAAATCTTCGATTCTACGGTCTAAGTATATAGTGATTGACGACTGATTGATCGTGAAAAAAGAAGTGTTTTGTAAATAATCACAATGAAGACGGTATTGCTAGTAACTAGCCGCGATGAGTATGGGTGGTCCGCAGGGAAACGTGAACTCTTTCTTGCTTTAAACGAGTTGATAAAAGATAAGATGGTTTGTTGTCGTGCTAGACGAATATAAAATTTATAATAAAAAAACTTGTAGGGTTCATACGACTTAGTAGTTAATAGATGAATGTTAAAAATGACTCTTTTTTAATTTTTAATACTTTAAAACTAGAGAGATAGTGATGAATGTGGATTAGGGTTCTTGGAGAGAATTATGATTTCCCACTACCGACCCTTGTCCGTCCATTGATCTCTATTCATGCCAAGCCCTTAACAAAATAAGTGTTTAACCAATCTCAAATCGTGGTCGTGATTATCAATAAATTGATAGCGCGTCCGATACGGAGCTTAATATTTATTTTGCTAAAGTTTAGAAACTTTAAAATGTTAAGAGGTTAAAGAATTTTTCATCCATTATTCTATCATATCCTACAAACCCTAGCAAGTAAGGAATTACTCGATCATTGTTAATTTAGAAGAGAGGTTGAAGATGAATGAAAGTATAATCACGATGCAGAAAAGTAATGCGTAAATTAAATACTGAAAAGTAAATGTGGAAAAAATAAATGCAAAAAGAATTAAAACAAAAAAACTACCTTTATTACAGATTTTCTTCTTAGAAAGTAGATTACAAGAACCCTAGTTTGCTCTAGATCTCTCTCTTTATGAAAGTAGATGAATAGATGATTATATGATCACTTGGATAATTTTTGAATTCACAGATGTCGGTCCTATATATTGTCCTTGAAACCAGAAACCCTCGATGCCATCTGTGAGTATTGTTAGTGATATATGCTCTAGAAGCCATTAGTGTATAATACTGGATTGTATATTACTTAATGGAATCTTGGGATCTATACGGATATAGTAACAGTCTTGCTCCAAATCGTAGTATGCTACCTGATTTGTTTCTACCTCAATATGTGCATGTGTTTTTACATATCGCTTATACATATTGGTAGAGCCCTTAGGATCATTGCTTAACTACCAGCGTTGTGATGGCGGTCACACTAGTGGAGGCTGGTTAGTCTATAAGCACATCCTTATACAGGTCCCTCGTCGTAGGATTATCGAGACGGGGCATCGATACTCCAGAGTAGACTAGTGTATACGCTTCTCATCCCAGTAGGGGAGATGGTCTGTCCCACAGCCATTACTACGTCGTACTGGAGATAGTTTGCAGGTGCTTATTAGGTTATGAGACACTGGACAGGACTCGTCGGGAACTGCTGGTAGGTATTATACCTATCGCCGGGTAGCAATTCTCAGGTGACATGAGTACAACTTAGTCCGTCGACTTGACACCGCTACTTCGCCTCGAGTGTGTTTCCACTGTACTTTGATTACTACCCTACCACGGCTCAAACAAGTTGTGCAAACAGGTAGTAGTTAGGTGCAGTCCCAAAGCACTTGGAGGCAGTGGCGGTTAGATATGATTCGTCTCTCCCGGTATCAGGGGTTGATATTGCGCAGTTTTTGGAAAGCCATTACATAAAGTTCTTGGCCAAGGAAAGCGAGATTTACTGGTAGATACTCCAGTAGTTTCTCAGTGTGTTTTGGGCTACTCTCCGACACGACTTATTGCGCTATTAGGGGTCTGACGATTACCGCCCCTTAGGCTTGATATGTGATACTCTTAGACGAACAGAACGGACTGTACGGAGATTGTCACAGACAGGCTCAGTAGGAGTTCGGATGAGTTATTCTCATCGGCCTTCTTATCGACATATACCTGGAGGGGCCGTTATGTGCAGCTAGTACTGCTTGCGGTCTGTGGTTAAACCCACTGTCTGCGTAGCGTCGAGTCTTTAGAGTCGCACACAGATAATTTTCCTGCATCGAGTAAAAGATGTAGAGGTCGTATGGTTTTACGACAGGGTTCGATCGCGTACGTGTACTTGTGCACGGATGACGATTCAGACAGATAATACTAGTGGGGTTTGGTTTAAGCCAGATCCTAGTATTATACTGATGGACAGTTTTCGTCTCTTTTGTATTCGTATTTTTCGGAATACAGATACGAGTATGTATATACGGATGAGAGGAATTTTTGTAATTTGTTCAAAGATGTTTCTAGAAGAGACACCTCATAATTGTATTAATCATTTTAGTTTAAATGTTTATTCATTTATGAGTGGAGAAAATGAGGTGTATTTTGCATAAAATTGAGCATGGTTTTTGGTGACACTTGTAGGGTTTTCATCCCATGACTCACCAAGTTAATTATTGAAACGTATTTCATTTTCCAATATGATTTATTCATTAGGAAAAATGTATGGTTCGGTTTGGAGCTAAGGAAGTTCATTCTCTTTTCTTATGCAATTTTCTCACTAGCTTTTTTCCTTCAAGTCTTCTTCTATTTACTTCAAGCCATTCTTGTCTCATGAGTTGAGAATCCTATGGCTATGAGAGACAAACAACTCCATCTAATCTCTATATCGTCTACGACATCTAGTGTAGCGAACTAGGTGCCTTAGTTACTTCAGTTGAGGTGGGAGCTCGATGCACACTCTCGGGTGGATCATCTTCGACATGAGAGGATCGACGAGGAGGCCCGATCCGAACAATCCATGGAGCCTATGATGACGAGGAGGACAGTGACAAGAAGACGCGAAGGACATGTTTTCATGAGGTAAAACTTCTTTCCGAGTAGTTAACCTCTTGCATATTTACTAGTTAGGGTTTAGGATCGATCCTGAAGTTTGAGTCGGTGTTGCGATCTTTGTAAAATCCGTTTTTTAAATATTCTGCCTCTCTGCGGACCCGCGCGGAGTGCGCGACATCGACTTATAGTGGTATCAAAGCATACTAAACCCTTTACTAGCATGTTAGCAAGTGTTAGAACTTCGATCATCGGAAAAACCGAAAAACGAAACATCAATACCCTAGCTTTCTGTCGATTTTTAAAAGTGCCAGAAAAATTATTTCAGTTATACTAAAAATGTGTGCAGGGTATTCCAAGATGGCAAAAGAAAATTGAGCACCTGAATCGCCAAGACAGCCGCGGAAGCGCAGTGGATCGGTCCGCTCCGCCGCGGAGTCACGGCCGAGTCAAGACCGATTCAGGACAATTTTGTTCTGTTATTTCTTAATTTTGTGTTTAGTCTTCTGGAATATTTGGTTTCTACCCAATGTATTTTGGTGTGCTGGTTTGCACTTGGGGTTAACACGGAAAATATATTTCGATCGAAATTCTAATTGTTCTTGGCTAACCGGATCTTCTGTAATGTTATATGTATTTTTAAACTTCAGCTAATTGCTATATGTCGGTTAGTTTGAGGTTACACATATCTGTTGGCTTGTGTATATAAATTTGTTGGATCGTCATGGATGAATAGCCGGGAATGTGAGAAGAGAGTTGTTTTTCTTTCATTCGATGTAAATTGTAATTTGATGTAATATTATTTTGCAGGGCACATCTGGATTGAGATTGTAGCCACCGTTGTATTATTTCTTTTTACTGTTTTCTGCTCCTAGGATAGACCCAAGGTGGGGTGCACAAACTATCGGGTTCTTTGAAGTGCTGAGAGGCCTACTCACTTTGCTGAGGGAGGTTGCTTCGCTTTGCGAATTTTGCAGGTAGTTTGCCGCACCCATAGGGGTCTGGGGTGGGGTTTGGCCATTCATCACAACCGTGGAATCCGTCTTTCATTACAGGCTTAAACGAAACGCGATATTCCTAGTATATCCAATATATTCATCTGTGATCTGGAATGCCTATTATTGCGTGAGACGAATGATTATTATAGATATGCTATATATTAGACGCTGCTTATGTTTTGCATCCGCGCTAGTTCAGCCCCCGCTCCAGCGTTAGTTAAGCAACCTAACGATGTAAGACGGGGCCTAGTGACGAATGTGGATGACATAAGCGTACGTCATATTTTCGTTTCTCTCTGTAATGATAGGTGTAAATGATGTGACTGCATTATTAATGCAAAGCAAACAAACCAAAGCTGAATCGTTGGAACAAATTTTAAAACCACTCGGTTTTTTCAAAACAGCAGACTTTTAAATGCAGAGCTTAAACCACTTCTTTTAAAAGTTATCAGGTTCCTTCGATTAAATCAAGCTCATTACGTTCACGGTTTCGCCAAAACCAGCCATAGCCCTCCGTCATTTCATATGAATATTCAGTAGTATTCAAGCTATGTTTGTTGATCTTCGCCAAGGCATAGTAATTGGTAGCTACTGGATATTGCGTTGGTTTGGGACAGTCGTACTACTTTGTCGGCCTTTGTCAAGAGTATGTACGGGTGGGTTCAAATTAACCTGGACAATGATGGGTAGAACTTGACACGTGACTTATGATTTGTTGGTCTTCGTCAAGGTCATAAGAGCATGGGGCAAAAATCCACATCGGGGGTTTCTAAAGAAACTGAAACTTTCTAGTACTGCATACCATTTGGAGTACGATAATATTGGTAGGATTCCTTCAGGATTATCACACAATGATATTTGGATCCCGACCAACTGTGAGTATCCGGTACTCCTCGGGAGATATTTCACTAACACAATCAATGCTATAAACTAAGTAGGTGTTTAGAACGGTGTTAGTGGGGCTACGCCTCCAGGGAAAAGGGGTTATGTAATTAAGGAACTTCGCGAAAGCGTTGGAAAACCTCTCTCGAAGTATCAACACCAGCCCGGCTGAAATGTTAAGCAAGCATTGTAGGGTGAGATTAATCCTGACTAATTCTTCTTTTATGGTTTGAGGAAGGATTCAAGAAACAGTGGGAGCCATCCTGTTTAGATAAACTAAAAACCAATCTTAACTTGCAAGAGCATCATGCTGAGTGTTTCTTCTCTCTCTCCTAATTATAGAGACCAGGTGACCAAGATTATGTTACAGTTAGATAATATGTTGACTAAACCAGACTATATTGATTGGCAAAGGTTTGTTCAGATGTCCATTGCCTATGACAAGCTGGACCACCTCATTACTACTAAAGACCCTGCTGTCCCAGGTTCAGATTCCACCGTCGCGGATGATATCCATAAGACAAGGAAAAAAGACCGTGTGAATGCCAAGTACATCGTGTTGTCCTCAGTAGATGGTGTATACCAGGGGCAGCATGAGAAGATGGACTTAGTTTCCATCTTCCTCCATAACAAGATTTATATGGAGAGCAATCTCGTATCGCAAGATATGAGACCTCAAAAGAATTGCTTCAAGCGAGATTGGATATCGGGTCATCTGTACGGGACCACGTCCCTACAATGATCAGCTGTATTAAAACAGCTCACGGATCTGGAGACCACGTTGGAAAACGAGTCATATGTTGACTTAATTCTACAGTCCCTACCTTCTACTTACGTCCAGGAGAAGAAAGTTGTACTTCCAGTTGAGGGCACCCTGATGGAAACCAGGGAGACACCCGCTCTGCTTATTGGGGAATCTTCCTCTTCTGGATCCAAGGCGAATACCAAGGATGAGAAGAAGAAGACCTCCACAAAGACGATAGGCGGTGTCAGTAAGATAGAGGAAAGGGAAAGGCAAAAGTTTCGGGCTAACAGTAGGGAAGGAGAGATGTTCCTATTATCACGGGAAATGGCATTAGCAGAAGGAATGCAGGGCTTGGAAAGCAGAATCCAGGATCCGAAGCATGTTGTGGCTTCGACTTCGGGTGTGTTTGTGATTGAAAACTGTCTGTCAATTAACTCTACTTCATGGGCACTAGATACCAGATCAGGATCTCATGTTTGTAATTCTTTACTGGTTTTGAGAAACCGTAGAGTTATCAGGGCAGGTGATATGGCTCTCAGGGTTGCTAACGGAATGAGCATGGACGCTGTATCCGTAGGGTATATCACCTAGAATTGACAAGTGGGCAAATATTGATTTTACGTAACTGTTTGTGTGTACCTAGTCTAGCTTGTAAGCGATGTGGTCCATATCCACCTAAATCAAAGTTTGATTGGGTCGGGTACACTAGAGGATGGTATATACGTATTAAATCAAGCTTAGGTTTTTCAACGTCCAGAACACACTTAAAAGAAAGTCTCCAGAATTAAATATGGCTTTCTTAAGGTATTGTAGACAGGGTCACATCAATGAAACACGGTTGACGAAGTTACATAGAGATAGTTATTTGGATCCGTTCGAATATCAGTCTTATGCAACTTGTCAATCATGTCTCATAAGAAAGATGATAAAGACTCCGTTCATTGGGCACGGAGTAAGAGCGAATGAGCTCTTGGGAACCATACACAGCGACATGTGTGGTCCAAATGTCTGCACAAGTAAGAAGTGGTTATTCCTATTTCATTACTTTACAGATGTTTTCTCTACGTATGGACATGTTTTCTTGTTGGAACATAGATCCGAGGCCTTTGAGAAATTCCGAGAATATAAGAATGAAGTGGAAAAACAAATATACATAAGTATCAAGACAGTGAGATCTGATCGAGGTAGTGAATACTTAAATGCCGAGTTCCTGGATTAAATAAAAGAGAATGGAATTCTCTCTCAGTCTATTCCTTCATTCACACCACAACATTAACGGTGTATCGGAAAAGCGGAATCGAACCCTATTGGTTATGGTTCATTCCATGATGAGTAAACTGTTGGTTATAGTGCCCTCAAAGTCAATTATTGGATCGCAGGCACGCGATTGCAATGATTGAGGAGGACCTATACCGGTAGGACAGTCTTACTCGAGATGATAATATGCTATCTGGTTTGCCTTTATCAGTCGTGTACAGGTTCAGGTGACTGATCACTATTACACGTTGATAGAGCCCTTAGGATCTTGCTTGACTACCAACAGTATGATGGTGATCATATACGTGAGAGTTGGGTAGTCTATAAGCACATCTTTAATAGTGGTCCCTAGTCGGGGGAGTTTCAAGACAGGGCATCGATACTCTGGAGTAGACTGGTGTATATAGTCGAGACTCTGACAAGGGGCGGTGGCCGGTCTCACAAGCCACTGGTGTCAGTTGGATCACCTAAGATGTATACAGGTGCTCATTGGGTTATGAGTACACCGGACAGGACTCGCCGGGAACCTGCTAGTTGGTATTTATACCTAGCGTCAGATAGCAGTTCTCTAGTGACATGTGTACAGGTTAGTTCATCGGCCTGAGGTCGTCATTTGTCTCGTGTGAGTTCCCTCTGTGCTTTGATTTCTACCCTACCACGGCTCAAAGGAGTCGTGCAAACAGGTTTTTTTTGGATACAGTCCCGAGCCACATGGAGGCAAGTGAGCGGATCGGTAGGGGATTCGTCTCTCCCGGTATTGGGGGTGAGATCGCGTTGTGTCTAGGAGAGCCATTACACAAAGCCCTCGGCCGAGGCAAGAGATTTACTGGTAGGTACTCCAGTAGTATCTCAGGGTGTTCTGGGCTACACTCCGACACGACTTATACCGCTATTAGGGGTCTGACGTTACCAGCCCCTTAGGCCTGATATGCGATACTCATAGATGAACGGACCGGACTGTACGTATATTGTCACTGATAGGCTCAGTAGGGTTCCAGGATGAGTTCGCTCATTGGCTTTCCTTGAGGTCAGTACATGGGCAGCCGTTACGCACAGCTAGTGCCGCTGACGTGCTTGTGGTTAAACCCACTGCCAGGGTACTGACGAGTCTTTAGAGTCCCCAACAGATAGTTTCCCAAGTTCGGGCGAAACGTTGTAGAGGCCGTATGGTTTTATAGCAGGGTTCGAAATTGCACGTGCATTTTTGCACGTGTCATATTTCGGACAGATAATACTGGTGGGATTTGGTTTAAGCCGGATCCATGTATTATATTGAGTCGGAATATTTTAGTCTATCGTATTCGTATTCGGTCGGAATACGGATACATTTATGTATATACAGGTGATGGGTATTTTCGTAATCCGTTACGAGAATATTTTAGAAGATGCATTTTTTTTTGGATTAATCATTTTGGTTTAAATGATTAATTGTTTTGGAAAGTGTGACTCTTATGGATGACACATTTCTTCTAGCATGATCACTAGTGACTCATGCTAATGAGTTACTTAGTGAGTCATGATAGAATTAATGGTGTTTTGTTTTGAGTTTGATATTTTGAGGGTTGAGTTGGAGATATTTTGGTGATAGATTTTCCTTGATATTTCATCACAAAACCTAATAAATACCACACCTAAATTTAGTGGACAGCCAAGGGGTTATATTTTGTATGCTTGGTTTTTGCTCACTAGAGTTTCTTGAGTTCACCATTTCCAAACCCTAGCATCTTCTTCAACATCCACTCTTACCCTCTCATGTGATGATAACCAAAGAGTGTTTGAGACAAATTATTCTACTCGTTCTCTATTTTATCTTGGTCATCTCTTTTAGCAGACTTGATGACTGAGTTGCCTCGGTATAGAGGCGGGAGCCCGTTTAAAGATCCGTAGATGTGGTGCTACCTCGACGAGGAGCAAAGAGATCGGAGTTTCCGCAAAGGAGCGTGGGATGATGGCTAAAGACCGAAGGACTCAGATCGATGGGTATAGTCTTTCTACCTCTTTACAGTTTGTTAGTTTAGCGTTAATGGCAAGATCCGGGTTATAGTACGCGATAGCGCCAGTTATAAAAGTTTTTGTTCCGCGTTTGGCGTCAGAATGACGGGCGGAGCGCTACTGTAGACTTACATAAACGCTGAGTTACCGCGATCCTTCTATGGTTATGCACTAGAATCAGCTGCATATCTTTTGAAAAAGGTTCATACCAAGACTGTGCCTACCACACCATATCAGATGTGGAGTGGGAAAAAACCCTATCTTCAGTACCTGAAGATATAGGGATGCCCAGCTTTTGTGAAAAAGCAATATGAGGACAAGTTCGAGGCACGCTCAGTACTGTGTAGGTTTGTGGGATGCCCAAATAACTCCAGGGGGTATCTTTTCTATTACGCAGAGGAACAAATGGTTTTTGTTTCTCGTCATGCCCATTTTTTAGAAAAACAAATTTTAGAAAAAGGACAGTGGGAGCGCAATAGAACTGGAAGAAATTCCAGAACAACAGACTATTACTGAAAACATGGTAGAACCAGAGGTTTCAGAAGAACCGGACATCCCCACGCCACTCCGCAGGAGTAGTAGGCAGTCTCATCCGCTCGAGGGATACTACGGTTTTCTCATAGACGAGATAGAGAGGATTGCATCATTGTATATGATGAGCCAACTAACTTCCAGTAAGCCATGTAGAGCAGAGACTCGGTAAAATGGCTGGATGCATTGCGGACCGAGATGGAGTCCATCTAATACCAACAAAGTATGGACTTTGAACATTACTCCAGAATATCACGTCCAAAAAACATCATAAGCCAAATATACAAGTGGTAGATGGAGTATACTAGATACAAAGAGAAAATGTACAACGTAGAAGACAAAAGAATACTCGCAACCCACCTACAAAATATCACGTCCAAAAAGTAGTAGCAAAAGTAGTAGCAGTAGTATGCCTCGCCACGACTACGCTGACGGATCGGCCCTGCAAGACACTGTGGCACAACGTGTTGGAGATAGTGCCCTCAAAGTCAATTATTGGATCGCAGGTACGTGATTGCAATGATTGAGGCAGGACCTATACCGATATGACAGTCTTGCTCGAGATGATAGTTTGCTATCTGGTTTGTCTTTATCATCGTATACATGCTTTAGTTCGCTATTGCATGATGATAGAGCCCATAGGATTCTTGCTTGACTACCAGCAGTATGATGGCGATCATATACGTGGGAGCTGGGGTCTGTAAGCACATCCTTAAAGTGTCCCTAGTCGTGGGAGTTTCGAGACAGGGCATCGATACTCCAGAGTAGACTAGAGTATACAGTCGAGACCCCAATGAGGGGCGATGGCCGGTCTCACAAGCCATTGGTGTCAGTAGGATCACCTAAGATGTATACAGGTGCTCATTGAGTTATGAGTACACCGGACAGGACTCGCCGGGAACCTGCTAGTTGGTATTATACATATCGTCAGATAGCAATTCCCTGGTGACATGTGTACAGGTTAGTTCATCGACCTGAGATCGTCATTTGTCTCGTGTGAGTTCCCACTGTGCTTAGATTACTACCCAACCACGCTCAAAGGAGTTGTGCAAACAGGTTTTAGTTGGGTACAGTCCCGAGCCACATTGGAGGCAAGTGAGCGGATCGTCGGGGATTTATCTCTCCAGGTATTGGGGGTTGATGTCACGCAGTGCACGGGTGGCCATCACTAGGAATCCTCGGCCGAGGTAGTGGAGAATTACTGATTTGGATCAGTAGTTTCTCAGGTGGTGATGGGCTTCATGTCGACACGATTTATCGCGTTATTAGGGGTCTGACTTTATCCACCCCCCTAGACTCGATATGCGATACTCTTTAGACGAATGGACCGGACTGTATATACATTGTCACTATCAGGCTCAGTAGGGTTTATAGATGAGTTCGCTCGTCAGCTTCCCTTCCAATCAATACATAGGCAAAACGTTACGTGCAGCTTGTACCTCTGACGTGCTAGTGGTTATACCCAGTGCCAGTATGTTGATGAGTCATTAGAGTCCCCCACATACACTTTCCCAAGTTCGGGCGAAACGTTGTAGAGGTCGTATGGGTTTATGGCAAGGTTCGGAAAAAGCACGTGCGTTTTCGCACGTGTCGTTTTTCTGGCAGATAATACTGGTAGGCTTTGGTTTAAGCCGGGACCCAGTATTATACTGTGTAGATATAATATCTTTGTCTCAGTTGCATTTGTATTCGGTCGTAATACAAATGTGGGTATGTTTATACTGATACGGGGTTATCCTGAAATTCGTTTCAGGATCACTTTTGGAAGTTGCCAGTTTCCAGTTTTCTATCAGCCGTATTTTGACATTCGGTTAAATGCGGATTTATCTTTTCTTGATGAGCTGAGTCAGTGTTCTAGAAGGTTCTAGAGAGGGTGACAAGGCTAGTGAGTCATTTGGTCATTAATGGTGCATTTAATGACAAGGTGACTAGGTTAATTGTGATTGGTTTGCTTTAAATGCTTTCACACTTGGTGCTAAGATATTTGTTGTTGATCTTTTCCTTTGTGGTCACCTTCCCCCTCCTACACTCACCTCCCACCCTCTCTATAACTGGCCGGCCTCCCCCCTCTCTTGGCTCATGGTTGTTGTTCACTAGAAAAAAGATTATGATAGATTCGGGTTCATGAAACTTAGATAGCCTCATTTCTCATTTCACCCGATCCAAAAGGCAACTTCATTAACCGTTCGTCCATAGCCTTGGACGTAACGAGACAAAGTGTTCTGCTCATTCTCTACTTCATCTTGGTCGTCTCTTTTAGCAAACTTGACGATCGAGTTGCCTCGGTTCAGAGGCGGGAGCCCGTTTAAAGATCCGTCGACGTGGTGCCACCTGGATGAGAAGATTGGAAATTTAGGAGATCGGATCAGCCGCAACAAGCGTGGGATGATGGTTGAAGACCGAAGGACTCGGATCATTCGGTATAATGTTTCTACCCCTTTTGCATTTTGTTAGTTTAGCTTTACTGGCAGATCCGGGTTACGGTACACGATAGCGTCAGTTCGTAAAAAGTTTTTGTTCTCCATTTGACGTCTGTTAGATGGCCGGGGCGCTACCGTAGACTTACAGTGGTATCAGAGCCTCACCATTAAGCTATACTAACTTGTGCTAACGCGTTTAAAATATCGATCGAACCGAATTTCGAAAAACACAATTTTCAAGTGCTATAGTTTCTGTCAATTTTAAACAGTGTTCAAAATTAATTTTACATATCACAGAAATTCAAGCAGGCGTTTCTAAGCACACAGCAAAAATTTGATCACGTGATCCCACAATATAGCCGCGGATCCGCGGTCAACGCATGGGTTTGACCGCGGAATCGTAGCCATTATGTGGGAACAATGACTCAAAATTTTTCAGTGAGCTTTTTACTGGAAATTATGGCTTTTGGTAATATTTGTTTGGGCCCAGATTTTGTTACTGTACAGCAGATGTACGTGGGGCCCACTTCGGGAAATTTAGTCGATCGAAATTTTATATTTGTTAGTATGCAGTATTTACATTATATCTCCGACCGGGAATGTCATTTGATCGGTAAACCGCGTCTGATTGCTATAGTTCTTTTAGACGGGTTTGCGAACGTGACATTCGCGTTGATGTTCTGTGTTATGCTGTATTGTTGCGGATATGTCGTGGTGGATAGCAGGGTGCAATGATAGTGCAGTTTGGGTTTATTTGTACATTTGATATTACGGGGCGAGCGTCCAACATGTGGACTGCCGTTACTGCCTGTTTGTATAATATTCTTTTGGGGCACGACCGGGTCGAGGTCGATGTACCCGTTGTACATATTTTTATTTCTGTACTAGGTTTATCCCGCGAAGGAGTGCACGGATAGCCAGGTTCTGGAGGGCAACGGGTCCGTATCTCATGGCTTTGAGAGGCAAAGGAACCCACTCTAGAATTGGCAAACTGTTCGCCGCACTCGTAGGGGATACAGGTTGACCCAAGGAGGGGTGCTCAATTTACCGGATTCCGTGAAGTGCCGGGTGTTCCATTCACTATGTTGTGGGGACTACCTCGCTTCAGGTTTTGGCGGGTAACTTGCCGCACCCGTAGGGGTCTAGGTTTCATTGCACAGGCTATCCACACGACCAGGGGAACGTCAGGTTTCAGCAGCGGCTCTGTGAGATCCGGGGATCCTAGATTATCTGTATTATTCTGTAATGCTTATTACTTTTCTATAATGTTGCATATTATCACGCCTGGAGCGATTATTGTATATTGGTATATATACTATTAGATATTGTATATGTTTTACATCCGCGCTAGTCCAGCCCCTGCTCTGTCGTTAGTTAAGTAACCTAACGGGTGATGACGGGACCCAGTGGCGAATGCGGATGGCATATACGTACATTATATTTTCGTTCTTTTCTGGTGTGATTGATTGATGGGACTGTATTGATTCTTATCAATGCAAGGATAAAACAAACCTATATTTGATGTTGTTGGAACCAATTTTAAAAATTGTTATTACAAAGACATTTCCTTTTGTTTTGCATAGTGATATTCAGTTAGAATATCCTGCACCTCATTCGACGAGGCAAGGGTTGATATCCCTTCACCGGGAAAAACCCCTTGGGCAGAAGTTTACGTCAGGGTAGTAACTTTAATAGTCGATTACAAGTTGCTTTGCATCGCGGTATTCAGTTGGAATATCCTGCACCTCATTCCACGAGGAAAGAGCCGAGATCCCTTCACCGGGAATGACCTCTTTAGCAAAACGTTTTCGTCACTATATTTTATAAAAAGCTATCAGATTCCTTCAACGAGATCAAGTTCATTATGTTAAAGGTTTTTCGCCAAAAACCAGCCACAGCCCTCCATCATTTCTTATGGGTGGTCAGTAGTATTCAAGCTATGTTTGTTGACTAAAGTCAAGGCATAGTGTTTGGTAGTTGCTGGGTATTCGTATGTTGCATAGATAGATGTGTTGGTTTGGGACAGTTGTATTACCTTGTTGACTAAAGTCAAGGGTATGTACGGGTGGGTTCAAATCAATCTGGACAATGACGGGTAGAACTTGACATGTGACTTATGATTTGTTGACTAAAGTCAAGGTCATAAGAGCATGAGGCAAAAATCACATCGGGAGTTTCAAACATAAAGCAAACTTGCCAGGCATGCGCATACCTTCTGGAGTGTGATAACTTGAGTGGCTTCCATCAAGTTATCATGCTATGATAGTTGGATCCCGATTCTCACCGATGAGTTAGTTTACTCTTCGGGTGATCCTGACTAATTCTTCTTTCAGGTTTGGAGGAGAATTTGAGATTACAGTGGGAGGTTTCCTGATTAGATAAATTGGTAACCATTCTGATCTAGATTAGAGTGCACGCAGAGTGTTTCTTTTCTCTCTCTCTCTCTTTGGCAGCGACCTTTGACCGACCCTAGACTATGACTCAGTGACCAAGTTGACCGAACCTTCTTAAAATACCGGCTTTTAGAGTGTCCGAGTTGCATAAGTCATTGCCGCTCTTTCCTTTACCCTATGTATTTCTCAGAACACCCCGTATTACTACGGATATCCACTTCCATTGGATAGATCCATCGTATGGTTATATACGAACTCGAAGGGACTTCTTCGAGGATGGATCCAGGTTCAGGAGAAATAGAATTAGTTTATTCAGTTGTTTTTTATTATCACCTTCTCTCAGGTTGCGAGGGCTCCTTGGTTTAGGAGAGTACGCCTATTACGCTTATTGGATAGTCTTATTCCAAACCATAGGCTGGTGCCGAAAGGTAGGGAATGAAGAAAACCAATTAGCCTAAGTTGGGTGTACAGAAGGTAATGACTAAAGATAAAATAAAGGGATTAGAAAGAGAGCAAAGTAAATTGCGACTGTTATCATTCACGACCAAACCGCATGCTTCATCACCACTCCAATTTCACCTTTAATAGAATAAGGTATTATTCAGTTGTCTTTTATCATCACCTTCTCTCAAGTTACGAGTACTCCTAGGATTAGGAGGGTACACCTGTTATGCTTACTGGATAGTCTTCTTTCAAACCATAGGCTGGTGCCGAACGGTAGGGAAGGAAGAAAACCATTTAGCCTAACAATGGTATACAGAAGGTAACGACTAAAGACAAATAAAGGGATTTGGAGAGATGGCAAAGAAACATACGGTTACAGTCATGAATAGGATTATGGAAGAGGCATTACTAGGAATACCAGGATACCCCTCCGAAATATTTTTATGTTTCAGTGCATTGTTAAAGGAAAACCGATTTCCTGATTACATACTTACTCCAGGGTATGTATTTACCAGGTTTCATTCTCATATCTATATGGTTTTACAGATGATGAGTGGGAGTAAGTTATTGGGAATTAGGTGATTATCCTCATTATATCGGAATTCGTTGTAATTGGTGATATTTGAGGAAATCGCCTGGGTACAGTTTTCAACCTACGATGCGCAGGTTTTTGAGTTATTCGACTCAGCGGACTTATACAGAGTATTGTATGTTGTCCAGTGTCCGTAAGGACACAGGGGTAGGTCCTTGTACTATGATCTGTTTACTTATGACTTCTCTAGTTTTTAAACAATTGTTTCGTAGAAATGCAATGCCTAAGTTTTGAGAAGTTGTGGGTATAGGAATAAAGTAAAGAACCAGGTATCGCAAGTATCGGGATTCTTCAAAGAGATTGAGAATGTAGATTCTTGTGATTGGTATTCAGTTGATAGTAATGGTTTTGAGAAACTTGTTTCTCTTTCAGGTTACTCATAATTGGATGGATTCCTAAATTGAGTAATGCTGAGTAGCCTCTCTCCATTAAGTTGTTATGCACTGGAGACAGCTGCATGATTTGAATCTGGTTCCAATTAAATTAGTGTCTCTGTTTCTATATTGGATATAGAATGGTTCATATCTTAACGATGTTAAGATACGGGGAGTTGTCCAGTTTATTCTTAAAACCAGACACTGGATAACTCAAGGCACGTTTCTGTAATGGCTGTTTGTGGGTTGACCCTGGCTTTGACGAGGGTTGACATTTCTACCATTTGGAAGATCAATAGCGATATTGTTCTAGACTCGCCACAGTTTTAGAAAAATGGATTTTTTCAGAAAACAGTAGTGGGAGTATGGTAGAACTGGAAGTGATTCCAGAACCGCAAACGATTACGGAAAATTTAATAGGACCTTTATATCCAATCAGTTTTGACATTCCAATAGCCACTCCGCAGATATGGTGGGTAACCTCAGACACTCGAGAGGTACTCAGGTAGCCTCAAGGACGGTGACAGGGAGGTTCTTGTTTACCCAGACTTGACAGTACTGTTGTTCCAGACTATGAGACCCGGCAAGAGGATAAGTATAACGTCGTTCTAAACTAGCTTTAGAAGTGTACGTAGATATTATTCTGCCAGAGGGTTATCGTAGTCAGTGGGAGCAGCGGAAGTATAGTGGACAAGTAGCTTATGTCTATTTATAGACTTCAGCAGTTATAGCGGAGATAGATCATCTAATTTTGATGAGACAGTCATGGTTTTGACTTCATCAGAATAGGGGATAGATCTGTTAAGAAGGTAGTAGGGTGTGATGTCCTGGCATTTGGATGACATACACAGAGTAGGAAGTAAAATTCCTATACTACGATCGGTTATACTTTGGTAGTCACACAGTTGTTTCCCACAATGGATATGAATATAATATTAGTCATTCTGGTTTCTAGATCTATGGTTTTAGATCATGATTTGGATAGTTTCCCAATGTGGGTACTTTGACAATATTCTAATAGTATTTTAGAATAGATGACTCCTGGCATGGTGGTGTACCTGCAGATGATGGAGTCACCCTCTTTAAAGGTGTCTTAGAGACTAAAGGAGAGAGGGATGTGTATGATTGGCAGATCACTTGCTTAGGCAATTGAGTCAATCATGAGATGTCAAGTACCACACCAGATGTTGTTTTTACACTAGATGCGATAAGTTTATATTAATCCAATCCTGGAGAAACATAAGAAAGCAGTTTTAGAACATGATTGTATGTTCTAAGGATTTGATAACGGCAGCCTTCTTCGGGAGACGGTTATCATTCCAGGCTTCAGAGGTGACATGAATGACAGAGTGATTGTCAGAGTTATAGCTTTTCCTTTGACGAGGGACAGTATTATGGACAGGTGGTCCAAGAGGATACTGTGGGAGACATGGTGCTGAATACTGATTAGGTTCGGTTATCGATACAGTCTAAGAAGTTTGGATTTGGAGTTCATTTATGAACTAGGTCCCATCAGATATCCAGACATATTCTAAGACAGGTATTACTCGATTCGGGAGATGGCTTTCTCCGCGAACTTCAGATTAAGAGAGACATAGAAAGAAACATCAGGGCGGATCCACTCACTGAGGCTATTTCTCGAACACAAGAGTTTTACAAACTAGCTTTGTGAAACTGATTAGTAGAGGAGTTGGATGTTCGGTATCACACGGGCTGTGAGTATGCGACATCGCTTTAATTAGCCTTGAGTGCAAGTGGGAGATTGTTGGAGATAGTGCCCTCAAAGTCAATTATTGGATCGCAGGTACGTGATTGCAATGATTGAAGCAGGACCTATACCGATATGACAGTCTTGCTCGAGATGATAGTTTGCTATCTGGTTTGTCTTTATCATCGTATACATGCTTTAGTTCGCTATTGCATGATGATAGAGCCCATAGGATTCTTGCTTGACTACCAGCAGTATGATGGCGATCATATACGTGGGAGCTGGGGTCTGTAAGCACATCCTTAAAGTGTCCCTAGTCGTGGGAGTTTCGAGACAGGGCATCGATACTCCAGAGTAGACTAGTGTATACAGTCGAGACCCCAACGAGGGGAGATGGCCGGTCTCACAAGCCATTGGTGTCAGTAGGATCACCTAAGATGTATACAGGTGCTCATTGAGTTATGAGTACACCGGACAGGACTCGCCGGGAACCTGCTAGTTGGTATTATACATATCGTCAGATAGCAATCCCCTGTTGACATGTGTACAGGTTAGTTCATCGACCTGAGATCGTCATTTGTCTCGTGTGAGTTCCCACTGTGCTTAGATTACTACCCAACCACGCTCAAAGGAGTTGTGCAAACAGGTTTTAGTTGGGTACAGTCCCGAGTCACATTGGAGGCAAGTGAGCGGATCGTCGGGGATTCATCTCTCTAGGTATTGGGGGTTGATGTCACGCAGTGCACGGGTGGCCATCACTAGGAATCCTCGGCCGAGGTAGTGGAGAATTACTGATTTGGATCAGTAGTTTCTCAGGTGGTGATGGGCTTCATGCCGACACGATTTATCGCGTTATTAGGGGTCTGACTTTATCCACCCCCCTAGACTCGATATGCGATACTCTTTAGACGAATGGACCGGACTGTATATACATTGTCACTGTCAGTCTCAGTAGGGTTTATAGATGAGTTCGCTCGTCAGCTTCCCTTCCAATCAATACATAGGCAAAACGTTACGTGCAGCTTGTACCTCTGACGTGCTAGTGGTTATACCCAGTACCGGTGTGTTGATGAGTCATTAGAGTCCCCCACAAACACTTTCCCAAGTTCGGGCGAAACGTTGTAGAGGTCGTATGGGTTTATGGCAAGGTTTGGAAAAAGCACGTGCGTTTTCGCACGTGTCGTTTTTCGGGCAGATAATACTGGTAGGCTTTGGTTTAAGCCGGGACCCAGTATTATACTGTGTAGATATAATATCTTTGTCTCAGTTTCATTTGTATTCGGTCGTAA